>SZWC01018516.1:0-10565 GCA_023375785.1 Penium margaritaceum
GAATTGGTTGCGGAGTGGTGCGAACTGGTTGCGGAGTGGTGCAAACTGGTTGCGGAGTGGTGCAAACTGGTTGCGGGTTGGTGCAAACTGGCTGCGGAGTGGTGCGAACTGGTTGCGGAGTTGTGCGAACTTGTTGCGGAGTGGTGCGAACTGGTTGCGGAGTGGTGCGAACTGGTTGCGAAGTGGTCGGAACTGGTTGCGGAGTGGTGCGAACTGGTTGCGGAATGGTGCGAACTGGTTGCGGAGTGGAGTGAACTGGTTGCGGAGTGGTGTGAACTGGTTGTGGAGTGGTGGAAACTGGTTGCGGAGTGGTGCGAACTGGTTGCGGAGTGGTGCGAACTAGTTACGGAGTGGTGCGAACTGGCTGCGGAGTGGTGCGAACTGGTTGCGGATTGGTGCCAACTGGTTGCGGATCGGTGCGAACTGGTTGCGGAGTGGTGAGAACTGGTTGTAGAGTGGTGTGAACTGGTTGTGGAGTGGTGCGAACTAGTTGGTGAGTGGTGCGAACTGGTTGCCGAGTGAGGCGAACTTGTTGCGGAGTGGTGCGGACTGGTTCCGGAATGGTGCAAACTGGTTGCGGAGTGGTGCCAACTGGTTGGAAAGTGGTGAAACTGGTTGCGGAGTGGTGCGAATTGGTTGCTTAGTGGTGCAAACTGGTTGCGGACCGGTGCGAACTGGTTGGGGAGTGGTGCGAACTGGTTGCGGAGTAGTGCGAACTGGCTGCGAGTGGTGCAAACTGGTTGTGGAGTGGTGCAAACTGGTTGTGGAGTGGTGCGAACTGGTTTCAGAGTGGTGCGAACTGGTTGCGGAGTGGTACGAACTGGTTGCGGAGTGGTGTGAACATGTTGTGGAGTGGTGCGAACTGGATGCAGAGTGGTGCGAACTGGCTGCGGAGTGGTGCCAACTGGTTGCGGAGTGGTAGAAACAGATTGTGGAGTGGTGCTAACTTGTTGCGGAGTGGTGGGAACTGGTTGCGAAGCGGTGCGAACTGCTTGCAGAGTGGTGCAAATTGGTTGCCCAGTGGTGCGAAATGGTTGCGTAGTGGTGCAAACTGGTTGCGGAGTGGTGCGAACTGGTTGCGGAGTGCTGCAACTGGGTTGCTGAGTGGCCCGAACTGGTTGTTGAGTGGTGCGAACTGGCTGCGGAGTGGTGCAAACTGGCTGCGGAGTGGTGCGAACTGGCTACGGAGTGGTGCCAAGTTGTTGCGGAGTGGTGCGAACTGGTTGCAGAGTGGTGCGAACTGGTTGTGAAGTGGTAGGAACTGGTTGCGGAGTGGTGCGAACTAGTTCCGGAGTGGTGCGAACTGGTTGCGGAGTGGAGCGAACTGGTTGCGGAGTGGTGCGAACTGATTGTGGAGTGGTGGGAACTTGTTGCGGAGGGGTGCAAACTAATTGCGGAGTGGTGCGAACTAGTTGCGGAGTGGTGCGAACTGGCTGCGGAGTGGTGCGAACTGGTTGCGGATTGGTGCCAAAAGGTTGCGGAGTGGTGCGAACTGGTTGCAGAGTGGTGAGAACTGGTTGCAGAGTGGTGTGAACTGGTTGTGGAGTGGTGCGAACTTGTTGTGGAGTAGTGCGAACTTGTTGCAGACTGGTGCAAACTGGTTTCAGAGTGGTGCCAACTGGTTGCGGAGTTAGGCAAACTTGTTGCAGAGTGGTGCGGACTGGTTCCGGAATGGTGCGAACTGGTTGCGCAGTGGTGCCAACTGGTTGGAAAGTGGTGCGAACTGGTTGCGGAGTGGTGCAAATTGGTTGCGGAGTGATGCTAACTGGTTGCGGAATGGTGCGAACTGGTTGGGGAGTGGAGCGAACTGGTTGTGGAGTGGTGCAAACTGGCTGCAGGTGGTGCAAACTGGTTGTGGAGTGGTGCAAAGTGGTTGCGGAGTGGTGCGAACTGGTTCCGGAGTGGTGCGAAGTGGTTGCGGAGTGGTACGAACTGGTTGCGGAGTGGTGCGAACTGGCTGCAGAGTGGTGGGAACTGGTTGCGGAGTGGTGCGAACTGGTTGGGGAGTGGTGCGAACTGGTTGTGGAGTGGTGCAAACTGGTTGCGGAGTGGTGCGAACTGGTTGTGAAGTGGTGCGAACTGGTTGTGGAGTGGTGCGAACTGGTTGCGGAGTGGTGCGAACTGGTTGCGGAGTGGTGCGAACTGGTTGCAGAGAGGTGGGAACTGGTTGCGGAGTGGTGCAAACTGGTTGCGGAGTGCTGCGAACTGGTTGCGGAGTGGTGCGAACTGGTTACGGAGTGGTGCAAACTGGCTGCGGAGTGGTACGAACCGGTTGCGGAGTTGTGCGAACTGGTTGCGGAGTTGTGCGAACTGGTTGCGGAGTGGTGCGAACTGGTTACGGAGTGGTGCAAACTGGCTGCGGAGTGGTACGAACCGGTTGCGGAGTTGTGCGAACTGGTTGCGGAGTTGTGCGAACTGGTTGCGGAGTGGTGCGAACTGGTTACGGAGTGGTGCAAACTGGCTGCGGAGTGGTACGAACCGGTTGCGGAGTTGTGCGAACTGGTTGCGGAGTTGTGCGAACTGGTTGCGGAGTGGTGCGAACTGGTTACGGAGTGGTGCAAACTGGCTGCGGAGTGGTACGAACCGGTTGCGGAGTTGTGCGAACTGGTTGCGGAGTTGTGCGAACTGGTTGCGGAGTGGTGCGAACTGGTTACGGAGTGGTGCAAACTGGCTGCGGAGTGGTACGAACCGGTTGCGGAGTTGTGCGAACTGGTTGCGGAGTTGTGCGAACTGGTTGCGGAGTGGTGCGAACTGGTTACGGAGTGGTGCAAACTGGCTGCGGAGTGGTACGAACCGGTTGCGGAGTTGTGCGAACTGGTTGCGGAGTTGTGCGAACTGGTTGCGGAGTGGTGCGAACTGGTTACGGAGTGGTGCAAACTGGCTGCGGAGTGGTACGAACCGGTTGCGGAGTTGTGCGAACTGGTTGCGGAGTTGTGCGAACTGGTTGCGGAGTGGTGCGAACTGGTTACGGAGTGGTGCAAACTGGCTGCGGAGTGGTACGAACCGGTTGCGGAGTTGTGCGAACTGGTTGCGGAGTTGTGCGAACTGGTTGCGGAGTGGTGCGAACTGGTTACGGAGTGGTGCAAACTGGCTGCGGAGTGGTACGAACCGGTTGCGGAGTTGTGCGAACTGGTTGCGGAGTTGTGCGAACTGGTTGCGGAGTGGTGCGAACTGGTTACGGAGTGGTGCAAACTGGCTGCGGAGTGGTACGAACCGGTTGCGGAGTTGTGCGAACTGGTTGCGGAGTTGTGCGAACTGGTTGCGGAGTGGTGCGAACTGGTTACGGAGTGGTGCAAACTGGCTGCGGAGTGGTACGAACCGGTTGCGGAGTTGTGCGAACTGGTTGCGGAGTTGTGCGAACTGGTTGCGGAGTGGTGCGAACTGGTTACGGAGTGGTGCAAACTGGCTGCAGAGTGGTACGAACTGGTTGCGGAGTGGTGCGAACTGGTTGCAGAGAGGTGGGAACTGGTTGCGGAGTGGTGCAAACTGGTTGCGGAGTGCTGCGAACTGGTTGCAGAGTGGTGCGAACTGGTTGCCGAGTGGTGCGAACTGGTTGTGGAGTGGTGCGAACTGGTTACGGAGTGGTGCAAACTGGCTGCAGAGTGGTACGAACTGGTTGCCGATTGGTGCCAACTGGTTGCGGAGCGGTGCGAACTGGTTGCGGATTGGTGCGAACTGGTTGCTGAGTGGTGCGAATTGGTTACGGAGTGGTGCAAACTGGCTGCGGAGTGGTACGAACCGGTTGCGGAATTGTGCGAACTGGTTGCGGAGTTGTGCGAACTGGTTGCGGAGTGGTGCGAACTGGTTGCAGAGTGGTGTGAACTGGTTACAGAGGTAGGCGAACTGGTTGCGGATTGGTGCGGACTGGTTGCGGAGTGGTGCCAACTTTTTGCGGAATGGTGCGAACTGGTTGCGGAATGCTGCGAACTGGTTGCGGAGTGGTGCGAACTGGCTGCGGAGTGTTGCCAACTTGCTGTGAAGTGGTGCGAACTGGTTGCGGAGTGGTACAAACTGGTTGCGGAGTGGTGCGAACTAGTGGCGGAGTGGTGCGAACTGGTCGCGGAGTGGTGTGAACTAGCTGCGGAGTGGTGCGAACTGGTTGCTGAGTGGTGCGAACTGGTTACGGAGTGGTGCGAACTGGTTGCAGAGTGGTGCGAACTGGTTACAGAGGTGTGCGAACTGGTTGCGGATTGGTGCGAACTGGTTGCGGAGTGGTGCGAACGGGCTGCGGGTGGTCCAAACTGGTTGTGGAGTGGTGCAAACTGGTTGCGGAGTGCTGCGAACTGGTTGCAGAGTGGTGCGAACTGGTTACAGAGGTGTGCGAACTGGTTGCGGATTGGTGCGAACTGGTTGCGGAGTGGTGCGAACGGGCTGCGGGTGGTCCAAACTGGTTGTGGAGTGGTGCAAACTGGTTGCGGAGTGCTGCGAACTGGTTGCAGAGTGGTGCGAACTGGTTACAGAGGTGTGCGAACTGGTTGCGGATTGGTGCGAACTGGTTGCGGAGTGGTGCGAACGGGCTGCGGGTGGTCCAAACTGGTTGTGGAGTGGTGCAAACTGGTTGCGGAGTGCTGCGAACTGGTTGCAGAGTGGTGCGAACTGGTTACAGAGGTGTGCGAACTGGTTGCGGATTGGTGCGAACTGGTTGCGGAGTGGTGCGAACGGGCTGCGGGTGGTCCAAACTGGTTGTGGAGTGGTGCAAACTGGTTGCGGAGTGCTGCGAACTGGTTGCAGAGTGGTGCGAACTGGTTACAGAGGTGTGCGAACTGGTTGCGGATTGGTGCGAACTGGTTGCGGAGTGGTGCGAACGGGCTGCGGGTGGTCCAAACTGGTTGTGGAGTGGTGCAAACTGGTTGCGGAGTGCTGCGAACTGGTTGCAGAGTGGTGCGAACTGGTTACAGAGGTGTGCGAACTGGTTGCGGATTGGTGCGAACTGGTTGCGGAGTGGTGCGAACGGGCTGCGGGTGGTCCAAACTGGTTGTGGAGTGGTGCAAACTGGTTGCGGAGTGCTGCGAACTGGTTGCAGAGTGGTGCGAACTGGTTACAGAGGTGTGCGAACTGGTTGCGGATTGGTGCGAACTGGTTGCGGAGTGGTGCGAACGGGCTGCGGGTGGTCCAAACTGGTTGTGGAGTGGTGCAAACTGGTTGCGGAGTGCTGCGAACTGGTTGCAGAGTGGTGCGAACTGGTTACAGAGGTGTGCGAACTGGTTGCGGATTGGTGCGAACTGGTTGCGGAGTGGTGCGAACGGGCTGCGGGTGGTCCAAACTGGTTGTGGAGTGGTGCAAACTGGTTGCGGAGTGCTGCGAACTGGTTGCAGAGTGGTGCGAACTGGTTACAGAGGTGTGCGAACTGGTTGCGGATTGGTGCGAACTGGTTGCGGAGTGGTGCGAACGGGCTGCGGGTGGTCCAAACTGGTTGTGGAGTGGTGCAAACTGGTTGCGGAGTGCTGCGAACTGGTTGCAGAGTGGTGCGAACTGGTTACAGAGGTGTGCGAACTGGTTGCGGATTGGTGCGAACTGGTTGCGGAGTGGTGCGAACGGGCTGCGGGTGGTCCAAACTGGTTGTGGAGTGGTGCAAACTGGTTGCGGAGTGCTGCGAACTGGTTGCAGAGTGGTGCGAACTGGTTACAGAGGTGTGCGAACTGGTTGCGGATTGGTGCGAACTGGTTGCGGAGTGGTGCGAACGGGCTGCGGGTGGTCCAAACTGGTTGTGGAGTGGTGCAAACTGGTTGCGGAGTGCTGCGAACTGGTTGCAGAGTGGTGCGAACTGGTTACAGAGGTGTGCGAACTGGTTGCGGATTGGTGCGAACTGGTTGCGGAGTGGTGCGAACGGGCTGCGGGTGGTCCAAACTGGTTGTGGAGTGGTGCAAACTGGTTGCGGAGTGCTGCGAACTGGTTGCAGAGTGGTGCGAACTGGTTACAGAGGTGTGCGAACTGGTTGCGGATTGGTGCGAACTGGTTGCGGAGTGGTGCGAACGGGCTGCGGGTGGTCCAAACTGGTTGTGGAGTGGTGCAAACTGGTTGCGGAGTGCTGCGAACTGGTTGCAGAGTGGTGCGAACTGGTTACAGAGGTGTGCGAACTGGTTGCGGATTGGTGCGAACTGGTTGCGGAGTGGTGCGAACGGGCTGCGGGTGGTCCAAACTGGTTGTGGAGTGGTGCAAACTGGTTGCGGAGTGCTGCGAACTGGTTGCAGAGTGGTGCGAACTGGTTACAGAGGTGTGCGAACTGGTTGCGGATTGGTGCGAACTGGTTGCGGAGTGGTGCGAACGGGCTGCGGGTGGTCCAAACTGGTTGTGGAGTGGTGCAAACTGGTTGCGGAGTGCTGCGAACTGGTTGCAGAGTGGTGCGAACTGGTTACAGAGGTGTGCGAACTGGTTGCGGATTGGTGCGAACTGGTTGCGGAGTGGTGCGAACGGGCTGCGGGTGGTCCAAACTGGTTGTGGAGTGGTGCAAACTGGTTGCGGAGTGCTGCGAACTGGTTGCAGAGTGGTGCGAACTGGTTACAGAGGTGTGCGAACTGGTTGCGGATTGGTGCGAACTGGTTGCGGAGTGGTGCGAACGGGCTGCGGGTGGTCCAAACTGGTTGTGGAGTGGTGCAAACTGGTTGCGGAGTGCTGCGAACTGGTTGCAGAGTGGTGCGAACTGGTTACAGAGGTGTGCGAACTGGTTGCGGATTGGTGCGAACTGGTTGCGGAGTGGTGCGAACGGGCTGCGGGTGGTCCAAACTGGTTGTGGAGTGGTGCAAACTGGTTGCGGAGTGCTGCGAACTGGTTGCAGAGTGGTGCGAACTGGTTACAGAGGTGTGCGAACTGGTTGCGGATTGGTGCGAACTGGTTGCGGAGTGGTGCGAACTGGTTGCGGAGTGGTGCAAACTGGTTGCGGAGTGGTGCGAACTGGTTGCGGAGTGGTGCGAAGTGGTTGAGGATTGGTGCGAACTGGTTGCGGATTGGTGCAGACTGGCTGCGGAGTGGTGCAAGTTGATTGCAGAATGGTGTGAACTGGTTGCGCAGTGGTGCGAACGGGTTGCGGAGTGGTGCGAACTGCTTGCGGATTGGTGCAAACTGGTTGCGGAGTGGTGGGAACTGGATGCGGACTGGTGCGAACTGGTTGTGGACTGATGCAAACTGGTTGCGGTGTGGTGCAAACTGGTTGCGGAGTGGTTGGAACAAGATGCGGGTTGGTGCGAACTGGTTACGGAGTGGTCCGAACGGGTTGCGGACTGGTGGGAATTGTTTGCTGATTGGTGCGAACTGGTTGCCAAGTTGTGCAAACTGGTTGCAGAGTGATGCGAACTGGCTGCGGGTGGTGCCAACTGGCTGCGGAGTGGGGCCAACTGGTTGCAGAGTGGTGCGAACTGGTTGTGGAGTGGTGCGAACTGGTTGCGGAGTGGTGCAAACTGGTTGCGGAGTGGTGCAAACTGGTTGCGGAGTGCTGTGAACTGGTTGCAGAGTGGTGCAAACTGATTGCGGAGTGGTGCAAACTGGTTGCGGATTGGTGTGAACTGGTTCGGGAGTGGTGCGAACCGGTTGCAAAGTGGTGGGAACAGGTTGCAGACTGGTGCCATCTGGTTGTGGAATGGTGTGAACTGGTTGCGGAGTGGTCCAAACTGGTTGCGGGGTGGTGCGAACTGGTTGCGGCGTGGAGCAAACTGGCTGTGGAGTGCTGCAGACTGGTTGCGGAGTGGTGCAAACTGGCTGCGGAGTGGTGTGAACTTGTTGTGGAGTGCTGCGAACTGGTTTCGGAGTGCTGTGATCTAGCTGCGGAGAGGTGTTAACTGGTTAGGGAATGGTGCGAACTATTTGCGATTTGGTGCGAACTGGTTGCGGAGTGGTGCAAACCGGTTTCGGAGTGGTGGGAACTGGTTGCAGAGTGGTGCGAACTGGTTGCAGAGTGGTGCGAACTGGTTGCGGACTGGTGCAAACTGGTTGCGGAGTGGTGCGAACTGGTTGCGTAGTGGTGTGAACTGGTTGCGGAGTGGTGCGACTGGTTGCGGAGTGGTGCGAACTGGTTGCGGAGGGGTGCGAACTGGTTTCGGAGTGGTGCGAACTGGTTGCGGAGGTATGTGAACTGGTTGCGGAGTGGTGGCAATTGGTTGCGGAGTGGTGCAAACTGGTTGCGGAGTGGTGCGAACTGGTTGCGGAGGGGTGCGAACTGGTTTCGGAGTGGTGCGAACTGGTTGCGGAGGTATGTGAACTGGTTGCGGAGTGGTGGCAATTGGTTGCGGAGTGGTGCAAACTGGTTGCGGAGTGGTGCGAACTGGTTGCGGAGGTATGTGAACTGGTTGCGGAGTGGTGGCAATTGGTTGCGGAGTGGTGCAAACTGGTTGGGGAGTGGTGGGAACTGGTTGCCGAGTGGTGCGAACTGGTTGCGGAGTGGTGCAGAGTGGTTGCGGAGTGGTGCAAACTGGTTGCGGGATGTTGCGAACTGTTTGTGGAGTGGTGGGAACTGGTTGCCGTGATGTGCGAACTGATTGCGGAGTGGTATAAACTGGTTGCGTACTGGTGCCAACTGGTTGCGGAGTGGTGCGAACTGGTTGCAGAGTGGTGCAAACTGGTTGCGGAGTGGTCCAGAGTGGTTGCGGAGTGGTGCGAACTGGTTGCGAAATGGTGCGAACTGGTTGTCGAGTGGTGCGAACTGGTTGCGGAGTGAGGCAAACTGATTGCGGGGTGGTGCGAACTGGTGCGAACTGGTTGCAGAGTGGTACGAACTGGTTGCGAAGTGGTGCAAACTGGCTATAGAGTGGTGCGAACTGGTTGTGAAGTTATGCGAACTGGTTGCGGAGTGGTGCGAACTGGCTGCGGAGTGGTACGAACTGGTTTTGGAGTGGTGCGAACTGGCTGCGGAGAGGTGCAAACTGGTTGCGGAGTGGTGCGAACAGGTTGCAGAGTGGTGCGAACTGGTTGCGGAGTGGTGCAAACTGGTTGCGGAGTGGTGCGAACTGGCTGCAGAGTGGTGCAGACTGGTTGTGAAGTGGTGCGAACTGGTTTCGGAGTGGTGTGAACTGGTTGCGGAGTGGTGCGAACTGGTTGCGGAGTGGTGCAAACTGGTTACAGAGTGGTGCCAACCGGTTGCGGAGTGGAGCGAACTGGTTGTGGAGTGGTGCAAACTGGTTGCGGCGTGGTGCGAACTGGTTGCAAAGTGGTGCCAACTGGTTGCGGAGTGGTGGGATCTTGTTGCGGAGTGGTAGGACTTGGTTACGGAGTGGTGCGAACTGGCTGCGGAGTGGTGCGAACTGGTTGCGGAGTGGTACGAACTTGTTGCAGAGTGGTGTGAACTGGTTGCGGAGTGGTGCGAACTGGTTGCAGAGTGGTGTGATCTGGTTGTGGAGTGGTATGAACTGGTTACGGAGTGGTGCGAACTGGTTGCGGAGTGGTCCACACTGGTTGCGAAGTGGTGCGAAGTGGTTGCGGAGTGGTGCCAAAGTGTTGCAAAGTGGTGCGAACTAGCTGCAGAGTGGTGCGAACTGGTTCTGGAGTGGTGCGGAGTGGTTGCGAAGTGGTATGAACTGGTTGCGGAGTGGTGCGAACTGGTTACGGAGTGGTGCGAACTGGTTGCGGAGTGGAGCGAACTAGTTACGGAGTGGTGTGAACTGGATGCGGAGTGATGCGAACTGGCTGCCGAGTGGTGCCAATTGGTTGCGGAGTGGTGCGAACAGGTTGTGGAGTGGTGCTAACTGGTTGCGGAGTGGTGCGAACTGGTTACGGAGTGGTGCGAACTGGTTGCGGAGTGGAGCGAACTAGTTACGGAGTGGTGTGAACTGGATGCGGAGTGATGCGAACTGGCTGCCGAGTGGTGCCAATTGGTTGCGGAGTGGTGCGAACAGGTTGTGGAGTGGTGCTAACTGGTTGCGGAGTGGTGCGAACTGGTTACGGAGTGGTGCGAACTGGTTGCGGAGTGGAGCGAACTAGTTACGGAGTGGTGTGAACTGGATGCGGAGTGATGCGAACTGGCTGCCGAGTGGTGCCAATTGGTTGCGGAGTGGTGCGAACAGGTTGTGGAGTGGTGCTAACTGGTTGCGGAGTGGTGCGAACTGGTTACGGAGTGGTGCGAACTGGTTGCGGAGTGGAGCGAACTAGTTACGGAGTGGTGTGAACTGGATGCGGAGTGATGCGAACTGGCTGCCGAGTGGTGCCAATTGGTTGCGGAGTGGTGCGAACAGGTTGTGGAGTGGTGCTAACTGGTTGCGGAGTGGTGCGAACTGGTTACGGAGTGGTGTGAACTGGATGCGGAGTGATGCGAACTGGCTGCCGAGTGGTGCCAATTGGTTGCGGAGTGGTGCGAACAGGTTGTGGAGTGGTGCTAACTGGTTGCGGAGTGGTGTGAACTGGTTGCGAAGCGGAACGAACTGCTTGCAGAGTGGTGCGAACTGGTTGCGGAGTGGTGCGAACTGGCTGCGGAGTGGTGCGAACTGGTTGCGGAGTGGTGCGAACTGGTTGCGGAGTGGTGCGAACTGGTTGCGGAGTGGTGCGAACTGGTTGCGGAGTGGTACGAACTGGTTGCGGAGTGGTGCGAACTGGTCGCGGAGTGGTGCGAACTGGTTGCGGAGTGGTGCGAACTGGTTGCGGAG
>SZWC01018516.1:11557-24050 GCA_023375785.1 Penium margaritaceum
GTTGCGGAGTGGTGCGAACTGGTTGCGGAGTGGTGCGAACTGGTTGCAGAGTGGTGCGAACTGGTTGCGGAGTGGTGCAAACTGGTTGCGGAGTGGTGCGAACTGGTTGTGGAGTGGTGCGAACTGGTTGCGGAGTGGTGGGAACTGGTTGCGGAGTGGTGCGAACTAGCTACAGAGTGGTGCAAATTGGTTGTGAAGTGGTGCAAACTGGTTGCGGAGTGGTGCGAACTGGTTGCGGAGTGGTGCAAACTGGTTGCGGAGTGGTGCGAACTGGTTACAGAGTGGTGCGAACCGGTTGCCGAGTGGAGCGAACTGGTTGTGGAGTGGTGCAAACTGGTTGCGGCATGGTGCGAACTGGTTGCGAAGTGGTGCGAACTGGTTGGGGAGTGGTGCGACCTTGTTGCGGAGCGGTAGGACTTGGTTACGGAGTGCTGCGAACTGGCTGTGGAGTGGTGCGAACTAGTTGCAGTGTGGTGCGAACTGGTTGCAGAGTGGTGCGAAAGTGTTGCGGAGTGGTGCAAACTGGTTGCAGAGGGGTGTGAACTGGTTGTGGAGTGGTATGAACTGTTTACGGAGTGGTGCAAACTGATTGCGGAGTGGTTCGAAGTGGTTGCGGAGTGGTTTGAACTGGTTGCGGAGTGATGCGAACAGGTTGCAGAGTGTTGCAAACTGGGTGTGGAGTGGTGCAAACTGGTTGGGGGGTTGTGCGAACTGGTTGCGGAGTGGTGCGAACAGCTTGCGGAGTGGTGCGAACTGATTACGGAGTGGTGCGAACTGGATGCAGAGTGATGCGAACTGGCTGCCGAGTGGTGCGAACTGGTTGCGGAGTGGTGCGAACAGCTTGCGGAGTGGTGCGAACTGATTACGGAGTGGTGCGAACTGGATGCAGAGTGATGCGAACTGGCTGCGGAGTGGTGCGAACTGGTTGCGGAATGGTGCCCACTTGTTGCGGAGTGGTGCGAACTGGTTGCGGAGAGGTGCGAACTGGTTGCGGAGGGGTGCGAACTGGTTGCGGAGTGGTGCGAACAGCTTGCGGAGTGGTGCGAACTGATTACGGAGTGGTGCGAACTGGATGCAGAGTGATGCGAACTGGCTGCGGAGTGGTGCGAACTGGTTGCGGAATGGTGCCCACTTGTTGCGGAGTGGTGCGAACTGGTTGCGGAGAGGTGCGAACTGGTTGCGGAGGGGTGCGAACTGGTTGCGGAGTGGTGCGAACAGCTTGCGGAGTGGTGCGAACTGATTACGGAGTGGTGCGAACTGGATGCAGAGTGATGCGAACTGGCTGCGGAGTGGTGCGAACTGGTTGCGGAATGGTGCCCACTTGTTGCGGAGTGGTGCGAACTGGTTGCGGAGAGGTGCGAACTGGTTGCGGAGGGGTGCGAACTGGTTGCGGAGTGGTGCGAACAGCTTGCGGAGTGGTGCGAACTGATTACGGAGTGGTGCGAACTGGATGCAGAGTGATGCGAACTGGCTGCGGAGTGGTGCGAACTGGTTGCGGAATGGTGCCCACTTGTTGCGGAGTGGTGCGAACTGGTTGCGGAGAGGTGCGAACTGGTTGCGGAGGGGTGCGAACTGGTTGCGGAGTGGTGCGAACAGCTTGCGGAGTGGTGCGAACTGATTACGGAGTGGTGCGAACTGGATGCAGAGTGATGCGAACTGGCTGCGGAGTGGTGCGAACTGGTTGCGGAATGGTGCCCACTTGTTGCGGAGTGGTGCGAACTGGTTGCGGAGAGGTGCGAACTGGTTGCGGAGGGGTGCGAACTGGTTGCGGAGTGGTGCGAACAGCTTGCGGAGTGGTGCGAACTGATTACGGAGTGGTGCGAACTGGATGCAGAGTGATGCGAACTGGCTGCGGAGTGGTGCGAACTGGTTGCGGAATGGTGCCCACTTGTTGCGGAGTGGTGCGAACTGGTTGCGGAGAGGTGCGAACTGGTTGCGGAGGGGTGCGAACTGGTTGCGGAGTGGTGCGAACAGCTTGCGGAGTGGTGCGAACTGATTACGGAGTGGTGCGAACTGGATGCAGAGTGATGCGAACTGGCTGCGGAGTGGTGCGAACTGGTTGCGGAATGGTGCCCACTTGTTGCGGAGTGGTGCGAACTGGTTGCGGAGAGGTGCGAACTGGTTGCGGAGGGGTGCGAACTGGTTGCGGAGTGGTGCGAACAGCTTGCGGAGTGGTGCGAACTGATTACGGAGTGGTGCGAACTGGATGCAGAGTGATGCGAACTGGCTGCGGAGTGGTGCGAACTGGTTGCGGAATGGTGCCCACTTGTTGCGGAGTGGTGCGAACTGGTTGCGGAGTGGTCCGAACTGGTTGCGGAGTGGTGTGAACTGGTTGCGGCGTGGTGCGAACTGGTTGTGGAGTGGTGCAAACTGGTTGCGGAGTGGAGCGAACTGGTTGCCGAGTGGTGCGAACTGGTTGCGGAGTGGTTGATACCCCCAATTTTGCCGCACCCTTGACTATTTCCGCGTAGATAGTATTCCACGCTATCCGCGGACTATGCACTTTTCACTACCACTACTGCTTAGGCTAGGCATACAGCGGAGCAAAGGTACCAGCTCCAAGCTACGGACGATTCTGCGGACCACAGATCTGGATCTCTGCGCACGAACCTCACTGATGAATGACACTCCGCGGTCCACTTCTTGCCACACACGTGCCCGCCACCCCGTGGCTTCCAGCTCCTCTCCGCGGAATCCTTGATCCGCGGACGTGTGCAAGCAAGGGGCACCGCCGGCAGCTCACTTCATCCGGGCTTATGGCTCTTCACGCAAACAACCCCACAATCTGCGGACAGGACTTCAAGAGCTATGGAAGGCACAGAGGCAGTGGGGTGGTGAATGCAGAGGAGAGCGAGTAAAAGTCTTTGATAAGCTTGATGGAGTACATGAGTGCGGAGTATTACTCAAGGAAGCAAGAAAGACTGAGCTAGATTTTTAGCTAGTGCCATCTAGGTCTTATCTACTTGGGACTCCGCACGGTGTGTCTACACACCGTCGGTCTCCTCCCTCTCAAGCTATCTTCCTTTCCTCTACTTGGACTCCACGCGGTGCGGCTACGTCCCGCGGGTCTCGTCCTCGAACACAGAGCATATCTTCTACTAATCATCTTCTTCATCCGCGGCTCGTGCACGCGGTCTTTGTGTTCTTCCTTGAATCTTCGTCTTCTCCGGTGCGTCCCCAGAGGTTCCTCCGTGATTGACACACGATCACTGATGCTGGTTGGGTGTTTTCTCCCCTGATTGTTCGGTCCGTCCGCTTACTTGTCTGCGCCCTGTCAGTGATCACGGATCTTGCTGCGGCTCGTCTTTGTTCTCTTGTACTGCGGATTTCCCACCACCGCTTCTCGCCTTCTACCTCCTTTGCTTCATTCGCTTAGCTGTGGGGGAATCGCTGCAGGTGATTGTGCTATCCTGCAGACATCCTGCCTCTGGGATCCGCGCTACCCTTTGCTCAACCGTGTCTGCGGGAGCCAGCGTTCTGTGCACGGATCTCAGGCTGCCCGGGTCCTCCCCGCGGATGGGCCTTCCCTGCGGAGCTTCGGCCAAAGTATGCCTGACACTGATACCCCCAACCCCCCTTTTTGCAAGACTCTGCCCCATAGTCAATGGGTCATCCGCTTGAACTGTCTGCGAGGCCTGGGTTGGTTCTGCTCTTGGCACGTCTTTCATTATTCTTCCACAGCTCCTCCTTTCCGCTGGAACTTCTCCACGTATTTGTCGTGGACGATGAGCTTGCACCCTTCACACCGCGCTTCTAGTGTGGGCGCATTGATCAGTTTCTTGCACGAGGAACAATGTGGTGCATGTTCATACTTCTTGCAGCCCGAGCACCGGTAGATTTTCGTGCCCTCGTTGCTCCGCCCCACTTCCTCGGAGCAGGCTGCATGCGCTAGACCTCCGCAGTGCTCACAGCGGAGGACCGTCCCGTCGAGCTGGCCCATGCAGTCATCCCCGACACAAGAGCGCTTATTGGAGATTTTCCATTTGATCTTCAGCGTCTTGCCACGACAGCTGCTGCAGGTCCATATTTCCTCTTTTCCGCGCAGTCCACACTGCAGATGGCACATCGTCTTGCACATCCCGCAGGACTTGTTGAACTCGTTCAGGTCCTCTTCACATGCACTGCAGGCTGGGGCCAAGGTCTTGTGGTCATAGGCCAGCGCGGCCCCTTCTTCCGTGATTACCGCTCCCACACACTTGTGGCACTTTCCTGCCCACACTGATCCGCCTGTCACAAGGCAGGCCTGATGGGCCAGCCTCTTGCATTGGGTGCAGTGAGTCCCCGTGCTGACGGCCTTGACACAAGTGGGGCAGTGCTGCATAGTCGCTGCGGGTGAGCCCTCCTCCTCCTCATCCTCCGAGTCCACTTCTTCTCCTTCCGCGGTGACTCGAGGTGGCTTCCGAACACAGCTACAGATCGGTCGCCCGCCGCATCACAATCAACGATGGTGTCTTGCATCCTGGCACAATGCATGTTAGTGTAGAACAGCACCTTTTCCGTAAAGTGGTGGAATCTAGGACTGTGGAAGTATGTGCTATTATTGGGAAGGCACAGCTGGCAGACTTCCTCACAAAAGCTCTCCCGTCTCCCTCACTTCTGCTACAACTCCAAGAGCTCAGCTGCATTCACTCCGCACTCCGTCCAAGGGGTCATGCTAATCTATCACTGTATGTATGCCTTTCTTGTGGTGGCCGTAATTGCACAGGTCCAGCTGGTGCAGAGAGTGGAGGAGATGCACCGTGAAGCTCCGTACGTCACATGCACATCCACGCTCCTATGGATGGTTGTCTCCACTCTTTCCACAGGGCACATGCATTGGTTCAATCATGACCAGATGCTTCAAGAACCTATTCCTATCTCTAGCTTAAAACTGACATGGTTTAGTCCTTTACTTACGTGACCCAGAGTGTACCTCAAACTGAGGTTCTACTACAACAAAGAATATGCCACTTGCGAAGTGGCCTAGGCAGGTTGCGTGGGGTTGATCCGCTCACCTGGTCTGTTGTTTCATTTGCTTGAGGACTTTTGCCCTCGAGCTAGGTTTATGCTCGCCAGCGAGCCTCGCTCGCCGGCGGATAGGTGAGGCTCAACTAGTGACCACTCACCCGCTATCAATCTAGTCTATTGTTACTTGAGTGTTTGTACTTTTTTCATGGGCTGCCAGCCAATTTTCTAAGCTAGAGTGTGCCATACTCAACCAACCGAGACGCCGTCAGTTGCAATAGATCCGTAGCAGCTTCCACATAGCCAACTCCAAAATGCTTCTTTCTCATGTCCCTTCTCCTTTAAAAAGAAGCATCAAGTCATCTGCCCGTACTTGTCAACAAGACTTAATGCTCGCCGTCCTCCGAACCGCAAGGCCATCGCCACAACACTGCTGCAGGCTGAACGTGACCGTGTTGAGGAAAAATTACTCCCCATGCGCCGGTCTTTCGAGTCACGAGGCTGCACGTTGACAAGGGACGGCTGGTCAGACATAAACCGCCATGGGATCTTTGCTGTTCTGGCCGTGAACACGGAAGGGAGCATGTTCCTATTATCGGATGATGCTGGTTCTAAACCAAGAGATGCAGAGTACATTGCTTCACAAATGGCTAAGGCTATGTTGAACATCGGTCCTCCCAATGTGGTGCAGGTTGTCATGGACGGGGCCAGCCCAAACAAAGCCGCAGCAGCAATTCTCATCGCCAAGCCTGAATTTTTGCACGTGCTGTTTGCAACTTGTGTGTCACACAAGCTGGATCTGGCCTTGGAGGACATGCATGCGCGTTTGCCATGGGTTGAGGAGAGTATCAAAAAGGCTGCATATGTTGTGGATTATATTCGCAACCACAGGGCGCCTCTCGCATGGTTGGAGGAGGCTGGAGATGGACGTCGCCCGCAGCGCCCCAACGACACTCGGTTTGGCACTAACTTCTTGATGATCGAGCGGCTGCAGGAACTGAGGACAGCCTTAACCAAGGTTGTGACGAGCGAACCATGGCGCAACATGCGTGTTTCAGGCCGCAACGAACGCGGGCGGAAGAACAGACTTACCGCCATGATACTGGACANGTATCAAAAAGGCTGCATATGTTGTGGATTATTTTCGCAACCACAGGGCGCCTCTCGCATGGTTGGAGGAGGCTGGAGATGGACGTCGCCCGCAGCGCCCCAACGACACTCGGTTTGGCACTAACTTCTTGATGATCGAGCGGCTGCAGGAACTGAGGACAGCCTTAACCAAGGTTGTGACGAGCGAACCATGGCGCAACATGCGTGTTTCAGGCCGCAACGAACGCGGGCGGGAGAACAGACTTACCGCCATGATACTGGACAACATCTTCTGGCGGGAATTGCGCCTGATGAAGGACAGCATGGATCCTGTGTTCAAGGCATTACGCACCGTGGACAGTGACAGTGAGAGTCTGATGACCATCCATGCCACTTTGACAAAGGTTTCCACAGATTTTGTGCAGGTGGACACACGGACAATGGCGGAAAAAGAGCGTGTGGACGAGGCGCGTGCCATCTTTGAGGCGCGATGGACGGAGCTCGGGGAGCTGAAAGGCATACACGCTGCTGGTCGGCTATTGCATCCCCGGAACCTTGGCAAGGAGTCGCTAGTCACGGAGAGCGACACGGCGCATGCAGGCTAGCGTTCCCTTGTGGGGCGCATTTTCCCAAGCGACGAAAAAGTGCAAGAGGAGGTGTGGGAGCAGTTCAACAATCTGTGGCTGAAGGGCTTGGTCTTTCACAACCAACTCCATAGCACCCCACTAGAGGACCCAGCAACTGCTCGGATGCATGTGATTGCCGACGCGGCGCGTGTGCCAATGACGGACATGGCAAAAGCGGAGGCATGGTGGATGAAGTGGGGGTTATGTTCGATGCCGCGACTGTACCAGATGTTCAAGAAGCTTAGTGCACAGCCTGTGACAAGCTCGGCCAGCAAAAGGAACTGGAGCACGCACTCCCTCATCCACACAAAAAGACGGAACAGACTTTTGTCGAAGAGAGTGGAGCATCTCGCGTACGTAAACCACAACTACCGCATCTTGCATCAGTTGGGGAAGTCAAAGCCAGAGTTTGCAGCACGTGCAGGAATCAATGTAGCACAACAGTCACCGACAGAAGAGGAGGAGGAGGAGGAGGTGTCAGAGTGCATCGACCGTGGCTATGACCCTGCAGTCACCATCACACAGGCCATGCAGGACTTGGCATTGTCGACAGTGCAGCCGAAGGACTTCAGTTTAGTAGAGGTGGACGGTTTAGATGAGGTTGAAGAGACGGCTAGGACGGATGCCGACGAGGACGACACCGACAATGATGAGGACTACATCGCAGAGGACTTGGTTGGGCAGTTCAGGGATACGGTGTTGCTCCCGACACGTTTGACGCGACAGGCTGCGCAGACACTGTCCTTCCGTGACAGTGCAGTGCTCATGCAGGATGCACTACCCGAAGGGCCACGTACGACGACACGTAGGGCCAGAAGTGTGGCAGAGGGCACTGAGATTGGTGACGGCAGCGGCGTCACAACGGCCGACACTTCGCGCAACAATTGATTGTCATGTCTGACTCTGTGCTGCATGGACTGATTGTCTGTATGTCTGCATGCAGGACACAATCGCAAAAGAGGGTGAGGTGATTGCCGTCGAAGAAAGAAAAAAAAACAACAGTGCTACTGAATAAAGGGGGGGACTGTGGGCAGTGGGATGGGATAGGGGGAAGAGGTGAGGGGGTACATGGGGAGTGTAGGAGGGGAGGTGGCATGAGGAGCAGGGATTTGTCTTCTGTTGTACTGCTCCGATGACATGAGGAGCAGGGCAGGCGATGACGGCTTCAGACTCCCATGACGAATGGCAAATGACCCAGAAATTGTCTTGCACAGAAAAAAGAAGGCCGGTGCCATTGGGCTGGCCATAAAAAAGACAGTCATGTTCTGATTGGAATCATGAATGCTTGAGCTTGCTTTGTATTTTTTGTGGTTGCTTTAGATGGGGTGCAGTGAGTTTTGAGGTCGGAACTGAAATGGCCTTGAAATGTACTTGGTGTCCCATTTTTAAATTTTTTTTTGCCAACTGTTTTTGTTGCAGGCAGCAAGGCACGCCCTAATTAAGAAGGGGGCGCGCCTTATGTGGAGGAGACGCCTTGTGCCTTTCCACATAAGGCATCCGCCTTGCCATCATTGGTGCAAGGGGGAAGAGGAAGGCGGGCACAGGACGTGCGTGCGCAGGCGAGAGCAGCTGCAGCCAGAAGGACAGTATTGAAGAACGCTTCCCGACCTGTCTTGTTGGTGGCTTTGTGGGACAAACAGGCCAAGCTTCAGGAACTGGTCAAGAGAGCCGCGGCATCAGCAACCGCCAGCACACAAGCTGTCTCACACCAGGCAGCCTCGATTAGTGCCGCGGCTACCCCTCAGAAGAAATCAGAAAAACAAGCCCCTTCTGTGGACACCACACCGACATCTCGCCAACGCGGACAAGAGAAGCGGACCGTTGAAGACAGCACCGCTGGCGCGCCCGCTGTCAAGCACAGCAAGCAGCACCGCCCCGCCTAAGACACCCAACAGAGCACCAATCCAGCGCAACTCGTGCAAGCCCAGCGGGATGCCGTCCAAGCCATGGAGTTGCTCATGGCGGTATTCGGCAATGTTCCGATGCCCGCTCGCTCGGTCCCAGCCCACTTGCAACCCCTACTAGGGGGTGCCGGCGCAGCAGCGCACCAAGAGAAAGGGACTGTGGAAAGCGTCGCGGCCCTCGCGGTAAGGAAGAGGACCGCGGGGGCAGTAATCTCAGAACTCAGTGAGTCACCAAGACCTGACAAAGAGCAGCCCACCGCAAAGGGTCAGGGCCTGCTGCGGCTCCCAGAAGCAGCGGCAGGGCAGAAGCCAGAGGCGGAGACAGGTGAGATCCGCGGAGCACGAGGTCGGCGGCACGCGGCACCACCAGAAGTGGGGCTGCGCAGCCAGTGGGACGAAGGGGAGCTATGTGCAGTGGGCATCCTGCGGCTCTTCCCAGCCCCGGACAGTTGGGATAGAGAGCCACCCGCCTATGACGAGGAGAACCAGCGGCGCCTGCTGACAATGAAGGCGGAGCAGGATGCAAGGCGGGCCCAGGGGCTGCCGGCGCTGCAGAAGGAGAAGAAGAAGAAGACTGGGGAAGCTGCCGTGGAGAAGACAGGAAAAAAGGGACCCGTCGAAACACAAGATTGGCGCATCTGGCAAACCGCGCACATATTGCTCCGTGCCACAAATAAGGAGCAGCAAAAAGCGGAGGCGGACAAAGTGTACAAGACCCTGGGGGCTCAGATGGGGGTGGAATACGACAGGCGGAAGAAGGATGACCTCGCCCGTCTCTGTGAGCAGTATGCGTGGGAGGGCGGTCGCCTCTGGCGGACCACGCCACACATCCTGTGGGTACCTCCGCCGACCATGCAGAGAGCGGTGGTCGAGGCCTACCACCGTCACCACCATTCCGGTGTACAGGCACTTAAGGAGCGGCTGTCTCCCATCCTGCACATACCAAACCTCCCGCAAATCGTCAAAGAGGTGGTGCAACACTGAGCTCCATGCGAACGACACCGCAAGATCACACCGCGGGACATGCCCCTCTTCTTGCCCTCACCTATCGGCGAGCCACTGGACCGCATCATCATCAACTTCCATGGGCCTCATCCCCGCCGCGCCCAAGGGGAGCGGTGTTGGATCGCGGCAATGGATCATTTCACAAAGTTCATATGGGTCCTGGCCGTCCCCGACAAGTCCTCCGAGCGAGCAGCCCGCTTCGTCCGGGAAGAGATCTTCTATTGCTTTGGAGGATGCCACGTGGTGCACAGTGACAGTGGCATGAAGTTTGCGGGAGCGTTCCGCGAGGAACTTGCAGAATGGGGAGTGCAGCACGTGAACTCCGGGCGGTACCGGCCGTAGTCCCAGGGCCAAGTCGAGAGGGTGCATGAAATTTTGGAACGAGCAGTGGCCACCGCGGAAAACAAAGATTGAGGGGAGACCCTAAAGAAAACCGCACACTTCATCAACATCACCCCCAGCCGCACCACGACATTCTCCCCACATGCCCTTCTCTTCAGCCAGCCTCCGCGTGCGGCATTGGGAATGCCTCAGACACCACTGCGGCTGCCCCTAGACTCAAAACAACAGCAAGATGGCCGCTCGGAAAAGGAAGAGGGGGCATCCAGGGACAAGGAGGTGCAGGAATGGTACCGGGATGGGTGCCGCAAGACATCCGCGGTGAGGGCGGAAGCCCGACTCCGGGCCTCGGTCTCGGCCTCGCGCGGATGCGACGCTGCGAACCGACGCCTCAACCACGGGCCAATCGAAGAAGGGAATCTGGTGTACCTCCGTCCGTTCCCAGGTGCAGGACATGAAGCAGAGGATGCCAGGGAGGTGTACCACGTGGCCGCTGTGGACGCGGGGCACGTCTGGCTGGAAGGACCTGATGGGTTCAGCGAGTGGGGCTACCCGGCCATCGAGTTTTTGTTGAATGTTTTTGCCCCTTGTTCAGTGTTGTAGGACGGATCAGGAATGCCCTGCCCCTTGTGGAGGTATGACCCCTAGATCCGTTGTAGTGTGACTCAACTATGCTCTATCTCTTGTGAGATATGACCTATGAGTACACCATGTGCGTGAGTGGTTACCTTGGCCATTTTGTTGATTTAGCCAAGTGAGAGGTCATGAGGTCGATCCTGGCCCCATGCATATCTTGTTTGCTGTGGAAGCTTCCAAGAAAGAAAGTCCGTAGCTTCTTGGACGCTACATGGTTGGTCTGCCACCTTGATACTAGGATGCTTATGTGTCAAGCCCACAGTGCAAGTCTATTGGTGACGTGGCTGGTTCAGGCCACTTCCCATGAATGTGCTTTTGAGTTCTAGGACTGGACAGACAGCTATAAAAGGACTTGTCTTGCATCCTGATCAATTAACCCTTGGTTGATTCTCTCTTGCGTATTGAAGACTTGAGCTCTTCTTGAGATGTAATGCTAAGGCGTTAGTACTCTTGAAGGTGAAGTGTATGCCTGATTAAGTTTGGGGTGCATGACACATGTCAACAAAGGAAGAAGGCCTAAAAACCTTTGTGAGCTTTTTGGTTTCGCGGCTTCTCTGCCAGAGGTGGTTAGCTCAGTAGCTAACAAAGGGTTATGGGCCCACTCCTCTAGTTAGGGAAGTTTCACACACGCAACCGCTAAGGTCACAAGCAGTGAGAGCGCCTTCGCTCTCACCCAACTTCTCTGTTTGCAGGGCAAGATCAGCAGGAGGGGAATGCAACACATCTGCACCTTTCTACCTTGGGAGCTGACATCAGCCTACATCAGCCTACATCAGCCTACATCTACTTGCAACGGCCAACGGTAACAGGAGAAGCAGTTTCCTCTTCTCACCAACAGCCTACAGCGGCCTCAAACACAGGTTCATCGGCATTAACAACAGGTGCAGCAGCTGAAGCAGTTGTAGTTGTGGGGATGGCACGGACAGGGGAACCAGGGAATCAATCGCCCATCCTCAAGTTTGATGGAGAGGGGTTTGCACTCTGGAAGTGGCAGTTTGAGATCATCATGGATGACAGAGATCTGCTAGGATATTTTGACGAAAGTATCCCAGCACCAAAGGAGGAGGGTGCTGACCTTGTGGCATGGGTCAAGCTCAACAAGAAGGCTCTTGCCATTCTTGTGTCCTCCATACAACCCTAAGTCCTTTCAAACATCAGCGGTTGTACAGTGGCAGCTGCGACATACGCCAAACTCAGCAAGGTGTTTCAGTCCTCCTCACTTGCCAACCGTCTCTTCATTCTACAAAACCTCATCAGCATGAGGCTTGATGAAGGGGAGGATGTCTCCGCCTTCATGCAGAAGTTTGAGACGCTCTTGCAACAAGCCAACGGAATGGGGTGGGACCTGAAATCTGACATGCAGGCCATGATCTTTCTGATGACGCTACCGGAAATTTGGGGCCCCATGATAACAGTGATTGGAGGGTGGACTGAAGATCTAGTTTCCTACAACACCGTCTCTGAGTATGTGCGGAATGAAGCCATGCGTCGTAGCAGTAGTGAAGCAAACATGGCTGCCTTTGCCTCACGGAGCAGCGGCACCTTCCGCAATACCTCATCCTCTGGGTACAAGGGAAACAACAGCACTAGTAACAGTGGAAGGGGTGCAAAACGCCAAGGAAACTGCCACAACTGTGGCAAGGCCAGACAGTGGGCTCGAGAGTGCCGGGCACCCAAGAGAGAGGGAGGAGACAGGGATGAATGGCGAGGGGGAAATGGTGGGAAGGATCCCACAAGCTTGATGGCTGAGTGTGCCTCCAACAAAGGGCGGGCGATACTCAGGTCAGAAGCCTATGGCCTTGACTTGGGCACAAACGAGCACACCACTTATGAGAAGAGAGACTTCATCTCTCTTGCTCCGTGTAACAAGAACTTCAGAGTCGCCAACGGCAAGGTTGAGGCAGCTGAGGGGATTGGTGACAAGCTGGTCACAGTGGGTGTCAACGGTGG
>SZWC01018516.1:24503-55263 GCA_023375785.1 Penium margaritaceum
AGAGAAGGAAGCGGTGATAGTTCCCACCAAGGACATCAACATTTCCTACTCTTCCAAGAAGGTTGTCGCACACATTCCTCGCGTTGATGGACTCTACGTCTTGTAGACCAAAATGACAACTTCAACGGCTGAATCTTTGGCCGAGAGTGATGATGAGGAGAGCAGCGATGCAGACTCAGATGAGGAAGGACATGTTGGAGCAGCGGAAGCAATGGAAGCAGATGATTCGGCAACAAAACCGCAGGCAAATGCAACCACCGGGGCTGTTCATTCTAACCTGTGCACATCCTCCAAGAACCTGTGGCACAGGCGCTTTGGACACGTGGCTCATCGCACAATGGAGCTCATGGGAAAGCAGGAGCTAGTGCATGGGATGGAGCTAGGTGATGAGGTGGAGGGAGCGGATATCATGTGTGAGCCATGCCTTCAAGGCAAGGCGAAAAAGAAACCCTTCAAGCACAATGGAATGCATGCTCTCGCACCTCTTGATCTTGTCCACTCTGACGTATGTGGTCCCTTTCGCATACCATCAAATGGAGGCAGCCGATGTTTCCTCACATGCATCGACGAAAACAGCCGCAAAGTCTGGATATACTTTCTCAAAAAGAAAAGTGAGGTGAAGGAGAATC
This sequence comes from Penium margaritaceum, assembly GCA_023375785.1. Lineage (NCBI taxonomy): Eukaryota > Viridiplantae > Streptophyta > Zygnematophyceae > Desmidiales > Peniaceae > Penium > Penium margaritaceum. Next base: position 25,133 of record SZWC01018516.1, read on the forward strand.
TACAGGCCTTTGTCGCTATGGTTGAGCGACAAAGTACAAAGAAGGTGAAGGCATTCAGGACGGACAATGGGGGAGAGTACGAAGCTTGCAGGGAGTGGCTCAAGACACAGGGCATTGAACACCAGAAAACTACGCCCTACTCACCTCAAAGCAACGGCGTTGCACAGAGGATGAACCAGATGCTCCTAGGCATGACAAGGTGCATGCTCTTTGACGCCAAGCTTCCTCCTAGGTTTTGGGCTGAAGCAGCACGTACGGCTACATACCTTGTGAACCTCACACCTGCAGCAGCTCTGCGAAGGAGAGGCAAGAAGAAGCAGACACAACAGTTGAAGACGCCTCAAGAAGCATGGTCAGGCAGGAAGCCGGACGCCTCCCATCTCAAGGTGTTCGGTTGCACCGGGTTTGCCAAGGTCCAGGCTGGTGAGGGCCCTGGAAAGCTCGATGCAAGAGCACGAAAGTGTATTTTCATTGGTTACGACACCGCCCACAAAGCCTATTGACTGTGGGACCAAGGAGCCAAGAAGGTCATCCGCAGCAAAGACGTGGATTTCCACGAAGTGTCTCTGAGTAAGGGAGAGCATCTCGAACTCGAGAACGCTCCAGAACAGGGAGAGTGGCTCACTCTCCTAGAAGAGGGAGACAAAGCACCAGCACAATGGCATGGGATAGGTGCTGCAACAGGGAGAGGAGCTTGTGAAGATGACTCGGAGGAATCAGACTCTGATTCCGACGTATCTGATCCTCCGGAACATGAGGATGATGCCTCTCCCATCATCAACGACGAACCAGACCTCCACCCTCTACATCAACAGCACCAGCCAGCAGGTTCAAGGAGCAGGTCACGCCTCAAAGTACCTTGGCAGCATTACGACGCAGATAGGGGTGAATGGACAGGCTTCAACTATTCATTCTTGGTTACAGATGAGCCAACGTCTGTCGCAGAGGCACTCACTTGGCGTGACAAAGCAGAGTGGGACGAAGCAATTCGCAGTGAACTCAGCTCCATTGAAGAGAATGGGACCTGGGTGCTGGTGGATAGACCTGCCGGGGCTCACGTTGTGGGGTCCAAGTGGGTGCTGAAAGTAAAAAGGAAACAGGATGGCAAGATAGACAAGTACAAGGTACGGGTGGTAGCAAAGGTTTTCTCCCAACGGCCTGGCGCAGAGTACGATGAGACCTTTGCCCCAGTTGTGACGTTTGCCTCCATCCGGTCAATGCTCACCATTGCTGCTGCCGAGAACATGGAGGTCCACCAGATGGATGTCAAGACAGCCTTCCTTTACGGCAAACTTGACAAGGAGGTATTGATGGAGGTTCCGGAGGGGGTTGATGCTCCTCAGGGCAAGGTGTGTAGATTGGTGAAGGCACTCTATGGGCTAAAACAAGCGCCANTTCTCCCAACGGCCTGGCGCAGAGTACGATGAGACCTTTGCCCCAGTTGTGACGTTTGCCTCCATCCGGTCAATGCTCGCCATTGCTGCTGCCGAGAACATGGAGGTCCACCAGATGGATTTCAAGACAGCCTTCCTTTACGACAAACTTGACAAGGAGGTATTGATGGAGGTTCCGGAGGGGTTTGATGCTCCTCAGGGCAAGGTGTGTAGATTGGTGAAGGCACTCTATGGGCTAAAACAAGCGCCAAGACTTTGGTACCAGGAGATGGATACCTTCGTGGCCAAGGAGTCCTTCATGCACTGCGACAATGACCCTAGCATGTACGTGCATGAGAGTGACAAAGGGACTATGTTGGTCGCCTTGTACGTTGATGACCTGATTCTATGCTCCTCTTCAACGCAGCTGCTAGACGATCTCAAGGGGCAGCTGAGTAGCAGATTCAAGATGAAGGACATGGGTCCTCTTGACTTCTATCTTGGAATTGCAATCAAGCGCGATAGAGCAGCAGGTACCATCAGCCTGAACCAGACAAAATACATCGACTCCATCCTCAAACGATACGACATGGGAGATTGCAAACCTGCCAGCACACCCATGAGCTTGGAGTGCAAACTCTCCACCTCCATGTTCCCATCCAACAAAGCGGAGAAAACTGACATGCTGGGCATCCCATATTAGTCTGCACTGGGCAGTCTGATGTATGCCATGGTCGCCACCCGACCAGATATAGCCCATGCTGTTGGGCAGGTGAGCCGGTTTGTGGCCAATCCCGGTCCACTTCACTGGCAGGCCGTGAAGCGCATCATGCGCTACCTACAGGGGACGCGGCACGTAGGGCTCCAGTTTGGAGGCATCGCTGGATCCGCATCACTCCGTCTCATGTGCTACACTGATGCTGATTGGGGAGGGAATATTGATGACAGAAAATCTACCTCCGGCTTTGTGTGTATGTTCAATGGAGGTGCAGTCAGTTGGGCAAGTCGCAAGCAGGAGTGTGTCTCTTCGTCAACAGCTGAAGCTGAGTACATCGCCTTGGCTGAGGTGTGTAAAGAGATGCAGTGGCTACGAAGCTTGCTATCCGAGATGAAGGCACCACAAGCAACGGTGACGGTCATCAAGATTGACAACATGAGCACCATTGACATGTCAAAGAACCCCGTCCTGTCCAGGCGCACAAAGCACATCGAGATCCGCTACCACTACGCTCGAGACTTGGTCTACAAGCAGACAGTGGAGCTCGAGTATGTCGGCACCAAGCTGAGTCGAGCTGACATGCTTACAAAGCCACTAGACAAGGATCTCCACCAGGCGGGCAGGCAAGGTGTCGGCATGGTCAACGCAAGTGATGACGAATGATGATGGTCACTGACGCAAGGTGCAAGGGAGAGATTTGTTGAATGTTTTTGCCCCTTGTTCAGTGTTGTAGGACGGATCAGGAATGCTCTGCCCCTTGTGGAGGTATGACCCCTAGATCCGTTGTAGTGTGACTCAACTATGCTCTCTCTCTTGTGAGATATGACCTGTGAGTATACCATGTGGGTGAGTGGTTACCTTGGCCATTTTGTTGATTTGGCCAAGTGAGAGGTCATGAGGTCGATCCTGGCCCCATGCATATCTTGTTTGCTATGGAAGCTTCCAAGAAAGAAAGTCCGTAGCTTCTTGGACGCTACATGGTTGGTCTGTCACCTTGACACTAGGATGCTTATGTGTCAAGCCCACAGTGCAAGTCTATTGGTGACGTGGCTGGTTCAGGCCACTTCCCAGGAATGTGCTTTTGAGTTCTAGGACTGGACAGACAGCTATAAAAGGACTTGTCTTGCATGCTGATCAATTAACCCTTGCTTGATGCTCTCTTGCGTATTGACGACTTGAGCTCTTCTTGCAATGTAATGCTAAGGCGTTAGTACTCTTGAAGGTGAAGTGTATGCCTGATTAAGTTTGGGGTGCATGACACATGTCAACAAAGGAAGAAGGCCTAAAAACCTTTGTGAGCTTTTTGGTTTCGTGGCTTCTCTGCCAGAGGTGGTTAGCTCAGTAGCTAACAGTTATTCCTGCTACCCCCAGCCTGGCAGACACACATACCAGGAACAGGCAAAGAACTCCCTCCGCTTGAAGAACGCAAAGGCTTGAGAGGATGGCGGGCGGAGGAGGTGTTGAGGCAGTGCGAGGCTCAAGCTTGGGAACAGGAGGAAGCGTGGAGCCAGGAACCTCAAGGGGAGGAGCCGACAGATGGTTCTGATGTGGAGGAGGTCCCCGCGAGGGAAGGACAGGTAGGGCAGCGGCGACGAGGGGAGGAGCAGAAGGGTCAACAGTAGGAACAGCAAGAACAGCCGGAACGGGCCGGGCCACAGCAAGCGGGCAGCGAAGGAACGACCACCGGGACGCTTGCCGCTACTCCGCGGAAGAGGGCACCCATGAGCCCCTGTGAATGGGCCTACTACAAGGGCCCCTATGTGTGGTGCGGGGAAAATCTGCCAAAGGAGCTGCTGCTGAAGGTGGTCTGCCGCCTTTGTGGCCAGCCGGCACACCAAGGGCTGGCAAAGAGTTGCATTGGGCTAAACCGCACCTGCCTGAAGTGTATTAAAGGGGGGCGAGGACGGCCAGCCAAAGCACACGATGGAAGAACAGGTTCTCTGCAAAGGAGAACGGGAGGCATGCCACATAAATGAGTAAAGCAATGGCCTGGTCAAGCAGTTTCATGGCAGCCCTCTGGAATCCCGCCTCAATGGAACCGGGCACGCTTGCGCGGGAACGCCCTTGGCTTGATGATGCAGTGGAGGAAGTCCTCGTGGTGCGCTGCACACGGGGTGGGAGAATGTTTGCATACTTGAGGCGCTTGGGGCGGTCAGCAGCAAGGGGTGTAGGGCGGAGAGAGCTCCCAGCCATGCCCAGGAAGCCACCTCCCGGGGTGCCACTTCCACAACCACCCGGACTCCCACTTGCACCAACACTCGGACTGCCACTTGCGCCAACACCCGGACTGCCACTTGCGCCACCACCAGACTCATCATGCACAGCACCACCATGTGGCGGTGGGGTACCTTGCGTTGAAGCACCATGGCCACCGCCACCGTCAGTATCCATGCCGTCCCCATCCCCACCCGCCAGACCCGCACCATCCTCATCCACTTCACGCAGGTCGTCATCCGCCCCATCATCAGTGTCAAGTCCCGCCCCCTTTCCGTGCAAGATGTCCTCACCAACACGCTCACAAGCAAGCTCGTACTCCCTGTCGAAGTCGGCATTGTCAAACGCCTCCAAGTCCTCCCAAGGGATGTAGATCATGCGCCCTTTTTGGTCAAGCCTGATAGGAAGAAGGCCCAGAATGCGTCGTGCTTCATCGGGCGGGTGGGGTTCCACGTCGCTGCCCTGGCACAGTCCAGATCCCTTTGCGGACAGATCCCCCATGTGTGCGCGCAGCCGGTAGTACGTCCCCTTAACGTGCGCTTTGCACTGAAGGCATAGAAATTCTTGGGAACCCTTCATCCCCACTGCAAACTTCCATAGTGGTCCACGCTCCCTCCCGGCACGCTCCATCTGCAACGTCGTTGACCAAAAGCCAAGTAGAGATTAAGGTAGGACATGGATTGTGCGTGACAAATACGTGTGGCGAGTGTGGGTCANCTGTCGAATTCGGCATTGTCAAACGCCTCCAAGTCCTCCCAAGGGATGTAGATCATGCGCCCTTTTTGGTCGCGCCTGATAGGACGAAGGCCCAGAATGCGTCGTGCTTCATCGGGCAGGTGGGGTTCCACGTCGCTGCCCTGGCACAGTCCAGATCCCTTTGCGGACGGAACCCCCATGTGTGCGCGCAGCCGGTAGTACGTCCCCTTAACGTGCGCTTTGCACTGAAGGCATAGAAATTCTTGGGAACCCTTCATCCCCACTGCAAACTTCCATAGTGGTCCACGCTCCCTCCCGGCACGCTCCATCTGCAACGTCGTTGACCAAAAGCCAAGTAGAGATTAAGGTAGGACATGGATTGTGCGTGACAAATACGTGTGGCGAGTGTGGGTCAACGTACATCGATGTCCGTGCCCTCAGGGCTTTGCAACAAATGACGTTCATGGCCCATAGGCTCAATCCTTCCATCCCTTATTGCCTGCTCCCGTAACTGCTGAGAGATTGCTCTCACAGCAAGACACCAGGGCCTGGATCGCTTGCAGGACTTAGTTGCGCGTCTCGCTTCTTCTGACACATGCGGCCAGTGCGACCAAGGCACTTCGGGACTTCAGATTCAATGGGGAAAAGCTCATGGGGATCTACCCATTCGGACATCTGTGCAAAGTTGTACATAACGAGCATGAATGACAGCTGGACCAGGGCGTAAAGGACAATCTGCAAAAGGGAAAGGATGACATTCTTGCTAGTGTACGTCACCGACCTTCAGCAGCGAGGCGCAAGATCCCCTATGTAGCTCTTGTGATGTCCGGAGATGCAGCCGAATCGCCCAGACAGCACAGCTGTCCACTTGTATGCATGAGTTGAATTCAAGCGGGGGGGTGCACCAGGTTGCACTATGAAATGCAAGTCGTGCTAGGCTGGCGATGTGTCTGCAATTATCCGTCGCTGCCATCAGTCACGTGAAAAGGCGACTAAGAATGGTGCATGGCCACCTTCTGCGGCCCGCCTCCCCTAAGCGCGGTTCGTGGATGCCTAAGAGCGGCGCGGCTGCAAAACGAAGGGTACATGGCATGCACCGCCATCGACGTTGTCAAAAATTTAGAGTAGCGCGGCAACCTGAGAGTTCACCGAGTGGAAATGAGGAAGACGTTTGAAATTGACAGGATATGGCAATGTCGCAGCAAACCACGCACCAAATCTGTCTTCGATAGACGTTAACCAGCTCCAGTTCGGTTTTTTGGTATTTCACCAGACGGCCGGTTAACGTCACCGGTCATGTATCCTCCCTCTGAGAACATCGATTGGCCCGCCATGTCATGCTACCAGTCCATCGGACGGTCGTCAGGGATATTCGATTTCGTCACGGGTGGCTCGATGGAACGTAGGCAGCGAGAAGCGAACGCTCCACGCGGGAGTCAACAGCCTGCGATGATGGAAAGCTTCCAAACCACCACAGAAACAACGGTTTGTGACCAATGTTTAGGAAGAGTATGACCTGCGAGGCGCCAAGTAGTAGGGCAAGGACGCATGAATCGCGACGGAGTACGAAACGCAAAAACAAATGAAAATGGGATTAAACCATGTAGAAGAAGCGTAGTTCACGTCCAGTAGGATGCAAAACGTTTTCAAAACAAAATGACATAATGACACAGAAAAGACGGACCTCAGCTTACGTGCACCGGACAAAGCCGGTGCCATCCGACAAAGTGGGCATAGTATGCCGTTCGGATAGTAGGTCGACGCAGCTTGACGTCTCTCCCTGTCCATGCTGAGTGCAACGACGGACGTTTGCAGCGCAACTTTGTGATGTGTGGCGTTGCTGACGTGTACTTGACTGAAACCTATGCTGTACGTTTTTTAACTTTCATTAATTCCTCCAATTTTTTACCTCGAATCTGACACAGGCCATGAGACTGGCCTTGCGAAGACGCACCCCATGAATTTTTTCCCAAATGTTTCTGAGACATGGCCTCTTCATAAGGCGTTTAAGGCGCCGCCTTAAGGCGTCCAGAAATGCCTTCACGCCTTAAATGCCTAATGATTAATTAGGGCGCGCCTTTTTCCTTCACTGCCTTGCACCGCTCCCTGTTGCTCTGCAGCCCTTTCCTCTACCGCTTGTTCAGTTGCTGCCCTTGCTGCCTCCACCGCGGTTCCTCCCATATCCTTTGTGTCTACCACCGCTGCCTCCCCTGCTGCTCTGGCCTCCGCCAACTCTGTCTCAAGCTCCACGACCAACTGTGTCGCGACTGCCTCTGCTTCCTGCTTCTCTTCTTCCGCCCTCTGCCGCCAGACGGCCTGTAGCTTGTCCCTTGTCTGCGCGAGCTCAGGGGAGTCGCGGAGGTATTCCTAAGCCTCTTCTATTTCCACGAGGACGCGGTTCTTCTCTTCCCAACACACCTCAGCAGCTTCCCGGGCCCAGTGATGTGCCGCCTCCTCCATTAGCTTAGTGCCCACTTTTTTCAGTATCTTCCACAGTCCTTGTGCCACCGCGGCTACTATCCTCTGTCATGGGGTTCCATCCAAGGTGAGCTGCCAGCATTCGTTGATGGCGGCAGACCAGCTCTCGTATTGCGTCTCCGCTGCGGTGAAGCTCACAAGTTCTGCAGCGGTATACTGAGCTCCCCATCTGGCAGTGTCCAGCCCTATTAGGTATCCCCACCTCCACACTTTTGCCGCAGTCTTTCTGTCTGGTGCCTCCATCGTTCCCGCTGGCATTTGGTGGGCGTGGTAGAGGGTAAAAGCCCGAGCGCATTCTTGAAGCAGGTGTACGTAGCGTCGGGTGGGGTCCGCGTTCTGGTCGTTGCGGACGAGGAGCCACCAGTCACGGACGGCGTTTACCGTGCGGTCTGGTTGGTCCATGTCAAGAAATGCTGCCACACCTGCCATTGCACGGTCCGGCCGGAGATAGAGGACATTACGGAGCACCGAGATGAGACGTTCCGCACCCGTTGTCTCCAGCAATTGATCCTGTCACCCGTGCTGGTTCAGGGCCAATGCAGTCTTGGCTGCGCCTTTTAGGGCTACCTACCATGCCTTGTTGTAGGAGTCCCCCATTGCCGCGTGGACTGCCTCAGGGAGTTCATCCTGCAGGTGCGCAATGACACTGCTGACCACGTCCAGCAGCTGGTTCGCTCTGGGTTGCTCTCCACTGTCGCCAGAGCTCTCTTCTAGGTAGGTCCGCGCGCCTTCCATGATTGTTCCCGCGCTAAGTGTAGGATGTGGTGTGCCGTGCGCCGGATTGCCTTGTGAGGCTGGTGGGGAGGAGGAGTGCGCTGTTGGCGCAGAGGGACCCGGCGGCGGTGGTGCGCCCGCGGATGCTGTCAGTGCTGGGGATGCAGTGGGTCCCAGTGACGGAGGTGCTCCTGGTGATGCTGCTGGGGCTGCTGCTGTGGGTGGTGTGGAGGAGCCCGGTGCCGGAGGTACTCTGGGTGAGGCTGTTGGTGCTACTGCTGTTGGGGGTGCGGAAGGGCCCGATGTCGGAGTCGCTCCAGGTGAGGCTGCCGCTGCTGTCGTCGGGGGTGCAGAGGGGCCCCAAGGAGCCATAGGTGTCGCAGGCAACGCGGAAGGGACTCGGGGAGCCGGAGATGTTTCAGGTAGCGCGGAAGAGCCCCGGGGGGCCGGAGGTGTCCCTGGTGACGCGGGATGGCCCACGGTTGGAGGTGCTCCAGGTGAAGCTGCTGCTGATGCTGCTGCCGGGGGCACGGAAGGGCCCCGGGGGGCCTGAGATGCCCCAGGTGAGGTTGCCGTCGTAGGTGGTGCGGAGTGTCTTGTTTCGGCCATGGCTCGGTTTGTGGTCTGTCGCCGGATGAGTCGCCTTGCGGTGCCACCACCCCCCTGTTCGCATGCGCGGACTCCGCGCTGGAAAGACGAGCCATGGCAGAGGCTGTTCCGCGGTTTGCCCCTGAGTTTTGTGTGACGCAGCGAGTGAATTGAGTGCCAGAGGTGGGTGGCACGAGGACCATGGGAGGTGGAACAGAGAGCGGTCGAGGTGAAGTAAAAAGTGGAGTGAACGATCAAACGCCGGAGACTAAAATGAGGCTAAGAATGCCGGCGCCGAGCAATATATCCGCTTGGCGCGGCGCGAGCCAGTCGGCCGCTTGGAGCATATCGTACGTGCACACATCGCACACCTGCGCGGTATGCGGTACATGCACATTGGCAACTTGGATAGGGAGGGCCGCGATCTAGCCGATGGGAGCATCGATGGCTCCGGTGGAGATAGAGAAGCGGAACCGGCTGGGTTTGAGGAGATGGTCGATACGTAATGTGTGTACCATCCGGAGCGCTATGGTGGTGTGTGTGGCTCCGGTGTCCACAATGGCCACGAACTTGCGGCCACATCCCCAGACGTAGCACCATGCCACGTGGACCTCGGCGGGTGACGGTGGGCCCAGGATCAGCGGAGCAGGGGCCCACATGCATGGTGTACGGCTAGAATCTTCCCGGACACGGGAGTGTATCGTAAGGATGGCCTGGGCCACCATGCGGACACCCGTGTCGCGGTTAACGGTGCAGGAGAGGCGGATGCCAACGGGAGAGAGAGAGAGAGGTTGGAGGAGGAGAAGAGAGTCTGGAGACGTTCCGCAGATGCAGGGGAACGAAGGAGGAAGTCGACCTATGACAGAGGGTGGCGTATGTCGAGGAGAGGGGATGTAGAGGGAGTGAGGGGCAGTCTTGGAGGGGAGGTAACGGCGGGCACACCGGGAGCAATCCGACGCGATCGCGGTAAGGGGCGAGGTGGAAGATGTGGCGCGATCTCTTCCAGCGTCTAGCCGCGGATCGTAGGGTTGAAGCGGCGGGCCAGCTGGAGGCCCGTATCAGGGAGGGCGGGGAGGGTGCGGGGCCCAAGCACTCAGCAGGTTCCAATTCGGACAGGAGTTGGAGGGCAGCCGTGGATTTTTCGTCCGTGAATTCTTGAGCTATGCCTTCCCACTGGGGTTTGGCGTCCACTCAAGGAGGAACAACTACAAGAGGCGAATCCACGGGCTTGTCATGCTAGTCTGCGGGATGGGGCCAATCCGCGCGGGGAAGGCGGGTGAGTGCATCGGCATTGCGATTAGCAAGCGCGGATTGGTACTTGATCTTCAAGTTGTGGCCCTGCAGGAGGAGCGCCCACTTGGCGAATATGCCCTCGTGATTCTGGGTCGTGAGGAGCCATTGTAGCGCTTGATGGTCGGTGAGGACCGTGAAAGGCTTACCATTTTTTATGTAGTCGCGGAAGTGCTGGAGTGCCCACAGCACGGCCAGGCATTCGCCTTTCACTGGTGGGTAGTTCCGCTTGCCGTCATTGAGGGCTCGACTGGCATACGCTATCACCCGCTGGATCGGTTCCTGGATGGACTGTGACAGGAGCGCACCCAGGCCGTCCCGCGACCAGTCGGTAGTGATGGAGACGGGTAGGTTGAAATCAGGCAACTCAAGCATGGGGGCGGTGACCAATCGATGTCTGATCTCCGCCCAAGCAGCGGCACACTCTAGTGTCCATTCGAATGGGATGTCCTGATTGGTGAGCTGCTGTCGTGGACGGATAATGTGGGCGTGGTCACGGAAAATTTTGCAGTAGAAAGAGACAAAGCATAGGAAGATCTTGACCTGGCCCACCGTGGTGGGTCGGCGCTATTCTTGGACTGCCGCGATTTTTGCGGGATCCGTCTTGATGCCATCGGCGCTCATGACGAACCCCAAGAATTCCATTTTCGCGGCGCCGATGGAGCACTTGGCGGCTTTGAGTTTGAGGTTAGCAGTGCGGAGGGCAGAGAATACGGCAGTGAGGGAGGAGAACAGATCCGCGATGCTGTGGGCCCCAACCATGATGTCGTCAATGTAACAGCTCACATTGGGAATGCCGTGGAGGGTGGAGTCCATGACGCGTTGGAATGTGGCACTGGCGTTGCGGAGGCCAAAGGGCATGCGAGTGAAAGCGTAGAGTCCTTCGGGGGTAACGAAGGCTCACTTAGCGACGGAGTTTGGGTGCATAGGAACGGCGTGGAAGGCTGCCTTGACGTCCAGCTTCGCGAACCATCCGCGTCCCTGCTGGCGCTCCTGAATGTCGATGATCAGCGGCATAGGGTAGGCATCTTCCTCCGTGACGCGGTTGAGGTCGCGGAAGTCAACACAGAAGCGTTTGGATCCATCCGGTTTGCCGACGATGACCAAGTTGGCTCGCCAAGGGCTGACGATGGGGATGATGACTCCTTGCGATTTCAATTCTGCTAGACCCTCATTGATAATATGCTCCTGATCGGGGAGGATCCGGCGGAATTTCTGCTTGATTGCGGCAGCTGCGCCGGTGTTGATTACGTGGTATGCTTTGAAGGCTCCAAGGTCTGTTGCGGAGCCAGCAAAGATATCGGCGAAGGAGTCCAACAGGTCCCGGAAATCCTTCTTCTGAGCAGGTGAGAGGCAAGGGTGTAGGATATGGTCCCACCGCGGGGGCGGATGTGGCAATTGGTCGCGGATGGGGTAGAACTCCTTGTCGTCATCCAGGGGAAGGCCCTGACCGAATGCCTGTTCACTCTGCTGCCACATCCAAAGAAGACTTGCTCGTACCCTTGGCTCCGCATGCTCCGCTTAAAGTTCACGCCATTCTTCAACGGAGACCTGCTTCGTGTCAAGGTCGGGCTCCGTTGGGATCAGGCTACTTTGGGCGCGCATGTGGGAGTCTTCATGTGCCGCTTCTGGGAGGGAGAAGGTCGCACTACCGATTACTACTACCGTGACGCGGTTGCCCACGGTGATGAGAGCGTACTCCTTCGTACCCGTGGCGGATGTGAGCTGCATGACGCCAAGGGAAAACAAGAGGTTGCCCTGTCGCGGAAGGAGATAGTCCATGCCCAGGAGGACGTCATAAGTCCGGGCTCGTGTGACTTGGACGTCCATTGCCTTGTGAAGAGATCCCACCTGCAGGGGTAATCCCCACACTTCCCCATCCCCGTAGTCCATCCCTCGCGCGGAGTTGCTGAACAGCCGACGTGTTGGAAGGACTCGGTCTGCCCAGCCGACAAGACACAGGACGCGGAGGGCCACGGTGGTGTGGATTGCACCGGTGTCGATTATGGTAAGGAACTTGTGGCTACAAATCCAGATCATGCAACATGCGATCTCGTAGTGGCGGTCGTCGCGGCGGGGTGGTTCGAGAGGCTGTGGCGCCCATCCCCATTCTGTCTCTTCTGTGGTCAATCCTGGTGGAGTCTCTGCGGCGACCCGTTGGGTGTTCTGTGTGCCGTGGGGCGGAGAGGTGCATGCGAGAGAGATACCAACACTCTGGAGGCGATGATTGGCTCTGGCAAATTCCTCCCTGAGCCACGGAGCCAGCTTAGGATCGAGGCGGAGAAAGTCGGAGAAGTTCACAGAGGCAATGGGAGTTGTGAAGGGCCTTTCCACGGGGTCCATAGAGTCTGGTGCAGTGATAGCGGTAGTCTCGGGGGCGGAGTGGGTGGTAGCATTGGTTGGAAATGCTGTAGGCGCGGGGTCCACAGCATGGCGCCTTTCCGGGGGTCGCATGGAGCGGGCGGTTATGGCATCCTGAAGCCGGGCTTTCGCGGCCTCTGCTTTTCTCCGCAAATCTCTCTGGAGCTGTGCGGCTTCCTGTAGATCCCATCCGCGGAGTTTGAGCTGACGCGCTTGTGTGATGAATTCCGTCTCTTCAGGCGTGGGTGTCATCTCCATAGTCTCGTCCTCAGCCATAGGTAATCCAAGCTTGACGTTGCGGGCGCCTGTCGCGGGGTTTGGGGATGGATTTGGCAAGATACCCTGGCCTGCTCCCTGCGGAGCCACCTGGTCCTGCCTGAGAGGGGGCGGAGGTGGTTGCTGTTGCAGCTGCTGCTACTGGTACTACTGCTGCTGTCCTGGCCACGCCTGGTTGTAGTACTGCTGCCACTGCTGGACCATAGGATCCTAGGAGACTGGGTCAGGGCGCGGAGCTGCCTGTCGCTTACGAGGGCAATCCCGTGCAATGTGTTCTAGACTCTGGCACGTATAGCAAGCTCTTGGCTTGTGCTATTGCGGTGGCGGGGCTTGTGAAGATGAGGGTGCATGGGTCTCGCTACCCTCGTATTTTCGGGTGGACCGTTGTCTGGTGAAGATAGCGGTAGCGTCCCGCACCGCATCTTTGAGGGAATGATAGTGGTCAGCAATCATGAGGCTGCTTATCTCATCGGGGAGGGCGCGGATGAGGTTCTGCAGTAGGACCGGCAGCGGCAGGCCTTCCCCTTCCTGGCTCTTGGCCACTAAAGCCCAGGTCAGGAACTGGTCCAAAAATCTGTGGATATCATCATCCTTGCGCATGACCGCCTTCTCATTCTTCCGCAGCGTTTCTTCCTTCGTCAGGTGCTTGAAGCGCTTGATAAGTGCATTGCCAAAGTCCTTGAAAGATGGGAAAGGCGTCCGCGCGTTGTACCAGTCAACTGCAACCTCCTGGAGGTGAAGTTCCGCAGTGGCGAGGTAGAGGTTGGGCGGAATTTGGCCGATGCTAGCACAGAGGGTAATCTGTTTGAGCCAGACCTAGGGGTCCTCCTCCGGGGCACCCTTGAAGGATTCCAACCGCGGGATGTTGGCGGGTTCGGAACAGATGTATTTCAGCTACGGAACGGTGCTGCGGTTAGTCGTCAACGCAATCATAGCATGTGGCAACGGAATGGTTGCAGACAGGGGTACGGAGTATCCCATTGGAGCGTTCGGCGGCTGTGACTGTCTCGCGGGCATGGGAAAGCCTGGCTGCATGGGTGGGGGAAGCATGTACCAAGAGGGAGGCACTGGTGCAATAGCGGTGTAAGGTGTGGAGAAGAATGCCATCCCAGGGGGCGGAGCTTGGGTTCCGGGTGCCGATGGTGCCGTCACCTGGGGTGCCCAATACGCCTGGCTGGCAAGAATCACAGCTGCGGGATAGAGTTGAGCCGCTGGTCCCACATTGGCAGTGTGCGTTTGTTGCGGTGGTAGATTTGAGTGCCCTTGCATCATCAGTGGTGGCAGTGACATTGGTGGCGGTGCTCCCGCGGACACTGCTCCAACCAGCTGCCGGTGGGGTAATTACTGAGGAACAATCACTGGTGACTGCGGCAGTGCGCTGGTTACGGGTATTGGTGGTGTCGCTCCCATCTGAGTCATGTCCATAGGCTGCTGGTACTGCATCGTCCGTGAGGGTTGAGTGGTAGCAGGAGGCTGAATCATGGTGCTCATCTGCATCAAACCCCCAAGCGCCTGCTGCAGATGGCTCAGAGGTTGAGTCTCTGTCGGTTGGGCTGGAGCTCCCTGGTGAATAATGCCCCCACCCTGATTCCCTGGCTGTGTCATCCCCACAGGAGGCTGGACCGCCACTCCTGCTTGCGGCACGGGCTGCCAAGGTTGTGGGGTCGGTAGTCTAGGTGTCGGTGGATGCGGTAGTGCTCCCGCTTGTGGCACATTTGTGGCCACCTGGGAGTGGTACGCTTGCTGCTGTAGCGGTGCCTTCAGTATGGCGTGTGGGGGCGTTCCCGTTAGTGGTACGCCCATGCTCAGCTGGAGAGGTATCTGCTGCGGCCCAGCTCCGGATGCGGAGGACTGCAATGGCACCCTTGTCTGTCCGACTCCCAGAGTCTGTTGAAGCGAGTGCATCGGCGGTTGTGGCAATCCCGTTGTCTAAGAGGGTGTGACGGGTTCCACCGCCGTTGCTCCTGCAAGTGGGGAAGGTTGATTTGCCAGAGGTTGATTCACCGGCAACTGCGCGGATCCCGGTGTTTGTGGGGGCACCGGTCACAAAAGCAAAGCCGGGTGACATAAAGCATAGTCGGTTCACAGAAACCAAAGCCGGATCACAAAAACCAAAGCAAGGTCACAGCAACCAAAGCTGGGTCACTGAAACCAAAGCTAGGACACAGAAAACAGAGCCGGGTCACAGAGACACAAGCCGAGTCACAGGCACCAAAGCCAGGTCACAAAAACCAAAGCCGGGTCACAGAAACAAAAGCCGGGTAAACAAAACCAAAGCCGGGTCAGAGAAACCAAATCCGGGTCACAGAAACCAAAGCCGGGTCACAGAAACCAGTTCCGGGTCACACAAACCAGAGCCGGGTCACACAAACCAAAGCCGGGTCACAGCAACCAAAGCCTGGCCAAAAAAACCAAAGCCGGGTCACAGAAACCGAAGCCGGATCACAGTGACCAAAGCTAGGTAACACTAACCAAAGCCGGGTCACAGAAACCAGTTCCGGGTCACACAAACCAGAGCCGGGTCACACAAACCAAAGCCGGGTCACAGCAACCAAAGCCTGGCCAAAAAAACCAAAGCCGGGTCACAGAAACCGAAGCCGGATCACAGTGACCAAAGCTAGGTAACACTAACCAAAGCCGGGTCACAGATCCCGAAGCCGGGTCACAAAAACCAAAGCCGGGACACAGAAATCAAATCCAGGTCATAGAAACCAAAGCCGGGTCACAGAAACCAAAGCCAGGTCATTGAAACCAAAGCCGGGTCACAAAAACGAATGCCGGGTCACAGCAACCAAAGCCGGGTCACATAAACCAAAACTGAGTCACAGAAACAAAAGCCGAGTCACAGAAAACAAAGCCGGGTCACAGAAAGCAAAGCCGGATCACACAAACCAAAGCCGGGTCACGGAAACCAAAGCCAGGTCGGAGAAACAAAAGCCGGGTAACAAAAACCAAAGCCGGGTCACAAAAATCAGCTGCAAACTCGACAGGTCTGTAACAAAGGGAGTAGAAAGCACAAATGTGAGCCGTGCGGTTGGCGAGCGTCTCTGTAGGAAGCGAAGACAGTGCCAGGTCCCAGCCCCAACGTGGATCAGTACCCACATCTGTGCTAGCCTCTTGAAGGAAGGGACGAAAATCCATGATAGTCTTGCACAACATGGAGTAAAGGAGTCCGCGCATCGCCCGAGCCGCTGTCAGCACCTGAGTACAGTCCGTAACCTGGTACGGACTGTGATAGTAGGGCCATAACCTCTCGAAAGTGGCCCAGACCTGGAAGAGAGTCTCCCAGCAGTCAAAGCCATCCTGGCTGACATAGCGCGGGGGCGGTGTCTCAAATTCCTTGGGTTGTCGCTCCGTGGAGAGAGCAACCACAGGCTGGTAGGAATGAGGGATGGGGAAGACACCAAGGTGAGGAAAATCACCGAGGTAGAGATCAGGCAAGGGTCAGTTCTCCGGGTACAAGAAAACGGAACACGTATGAAGCTGGCAAAGACGCTCCTAAAGCACGCGAATCTCACTCTCATGGGTGTCATCATCCATCCCTGGCATATAAGGGTCCTCATCCAAAGGATCAAAAAGTGGCCGGTCCTATCCTACTGCTCTCCTCAGTGTAAATGCTGATTGTTGTGCAGAAGGTATGGCATCGCGGACTCCCCCGGATGTCTGCTCTGGGACCGTGGACAGACTACGAATAAGATCAGTTAGGGCACGGATGACGTCAGCATGCTGCTGCTGCTGACGATGTATCTCATATTGCTGACTCTGCAGATCTGTAATGACGTGAGAGTGGGCTCATGACCCCTGAGGAAGAGGAGGAGGGATCTAATGGTCCTTTGCCCTTGTCACCGGTTGGAGCCACGTCAGTGCTCAGTATGGACCGGGACATCAAACTGGACGGATTTTAGAGCCGTCAGTGGTTCTCAAGAAGTTGAAATGCTGGCAATGTTTGACTTTCGGACCCCAGAATTGCTGACATCAACATTTTCCTTGCTGACATCATTAGGTCCATGTTGACATCAGCAAACCTCTGCTGACATCAGCACCTGCCTTGGTAAAATTTTGAAAAAAGGCAGATGTTTATGTCAGCAGAGGTTTGCTGATGTCAACACAGACTAGATGATGTCAACGAGGAAAATGTTGATGTCAGCACTTTTTTTGTTGACAGCCCTCGCGGCTTTTGGGCGGCTGCTCCACGGCAGCCACGTAGAAGCTGCGTGGAAGCTCCGCAACAGCTTCCACTCGGCTGCTATCGTGCTTGCGCTTGCGCCTGCAACAACAGCCGCGCAGCTGCTTTTGCAGCTGTAGCTGGAGTTGCACACTGATGTTGCACCGTGGCGTTGCTGCGCACTGCTCTAGCTGCACGCTGCTGCTCCTGCACGCTACCGCTCCCACGTTGCTGTTGCTGTTACTTCACAACGCTGCTGCCGCCACCACTTTACAACGATGTTGCATGCTACTCGTGTTGCACGGTGCACCTGTTGCACGCTACTACTACTACGCAGTGCTGCTACCTCACGCTGCAACTAGTGCTGCCCGTCGCCGCCTGCTACTGCTACGGCCTGCTCGTTTCCTGGGTGGAGTGCTGGTGGGACCATCTGCTGCTGCTGTAGTCCAATCACAGGTGATCCTGTCATCATACCCTCTGGAACCGTCCGTACCAGCTGCCGCAGTAGGTTCGAGTCCAGGGGCATCCCAAGCGCGGAAGCAGATGGTCCTGTCTGCTGCAAGTCCATCATTGACTGCTGGTCGTCCACTACTGGGATCCTGGTGGTTCCTGGTTCCTCGGGATTTTGAAGTAGAGTTTGCGGATGCACTTGCAGAGGTGGGTACTGCATTGTTGTGTTGCCTGCCACCAACGGCTGCTGCCCGCCACGACGCCGGTAGACCAATCCGCGATAGGCCTCAAATCTTCCACCAACGGAGTGCTGCTCCGATGATGGTTGGGGATCAAAAAACCAAGGCGGTGCCGTAACCACAGCCTCCTGTCCCTCCGACTTGTGCTGGGACTGGCTGGATCCGCGGCTGCCATGGTCGGATATTGTTCCTACTTCCACACGTTCGCCCAGAGCGTCCATGATGCAACGCCAGTGCAGTTGCTCCAGCCAGTCGTTCACCCGTCGGTGTTGGACCAAGGGGTCAGCGCCAGGTGAGGAGCTGACTGGGGTGCGGGACAGCACAGGCGAGGAACTCTGACCGCCTTTGTACGTGGTGGCTCGGCGCGGCAAGAAACACCGCACGGATGACTGCTGCTGCCGTCTCCTGCAATCCTGATACGCAAAGCTTGCTGCCAACATCAATGACTGATCTGAAGGTTACGTGCAGTTTTGCTAAACAAAGAGCAAGGAACTGTCCACGCTCACCGTACCATGACACTGATACCCCAAATATTGCCGCACCCGTGACTTTATCCGCGTAGATTGTATTCCGCGCTATCCGCGGACTATGCACTTTTCACTACCACTACTGCTCAGGCTAGGCATACAGCGGAACACAGATACCAGCTCCAAGCTACGGACGATTCTGCGGACCACAGATCTAGATCTCTGCGCACAAACCTCACCGATGAATGACACTCTGTGGTCCACTTCTTGCCACACACGAGCCCGCCACCTCGTGGCTTCCAGCTCCTCTCTGCGGAATCCTTGTTCCGCGGACGTGTGCAAGCAAGGGGCACCGCCGACAGCTCACTTCATCCGAGCTTTTGGCTCTTCATGCAAACAACCCCGCAGTCCGCGGACAGGAGTCCAAGAGCTGTGGAAGGCACAGAGGCAGTGGGGTGGTGAACGCAGAGAAGAGCGAGTAAAAGTCTTTGATAAGCTTGACAGAGAACATGAGTGCGGAGTATTGCTCAAGGAAGCAAGCAAGACTGAGCTAGTTTTTTTGCTAGTGCCATCTAGGTCTTATCTACTTGGGACTCCGCACGGTGTGTCTACACACCGTCGGTCTCCTCCCTCTCAAGCTATCTTCTTTTCCTCTACTTGGACTCCACACGGCTGCTACGCCCCACGGGTCTCGTCCTCAAACACACAGCGTATCTTCTACTAATCATCTTCTTCATCCGCGGCTCGTGCACGCGGTCTTCGTGTTCTTCCTTGAATCTTCGTCTTCCGCGGTGCGTCCCTAGAGGTTCCTCCGTGATTGACGCACGACCACTGATGCTGGTTGGGTGTTTTCTGCCCTGATTGCCCGGTCCGCCGGCTTACTTGTCTGCGCCCTGTCAGTGATCGCGGATCTTGCTGCTGCTCGTCTTTGTTCTCTTTGTACCTTGGATTTCCCACCACCGCTTCCCGCCTTCTTCCTCCTCCGCTTCATACTCTTAGCTGTGGGCGAATCGCTGCAGGTGATTGTGCTATCCTGCAGACATCCTACCCCTGAGATCCGCGCTACCCTTTGCTCAACCCTGTCCGCGGGAGCCAGCGTTCTGTGCACGGATCTCAGGCTGCCCGGGTCCTCCCCGCGGATGGGCCTTCCCTGCGGAGCTGCGGCCAAAGTATGCCTGACAGTGGTGCACACTGGTTGCAGAGTGGCCCGAACTGGTTTACGAGTGGTGCGAACTGTCTGCGGAGTGGTGCAAACTGGCTGCGGAGTGGTGCGAACTGGTTGCGGAGTGGTGCCCAATTGTTGCGGAGTGGTGCGAACTAGTTGCGCAGTGGTGCGAACTGGTTGCGGGGTGGTGCGAACTGGTTACAAAGTGGTGCGAACTGGTTGCGGAGTGGTGCGAACTGTCTGCGGAGTGGTGCAAACTGGCTGCGGAGTGGTGGGAACTGGGTGCGGAGTGGTGCCCACTTGTTGGGGAGTGGTGCAAACTGGTTGCGGAGTGGTGCGAACGGGTTGCGGAGTGGTGCGAACTGGTTGCGGAGTGAGGCGAACTGGTTGTGAAGTGGTGCGAACTGGTTGCGGAGTGGTGCGAACTCGTTGCAGAGTGAGGCAAACTCGTTGCGGAGTGGTGCGAACTGGTTGCGGAGTGAGGCGAACTGGTTGTGAAGTGGTGCGAACTGGTTGCGGAGTGGTGCGAACTCGTTGCAGAGTGAGGCAAACTCGTTGCGGAGTGGTGCGAACTGGTTGCGGAGTGAGGCGAACTGGTTGTGAAGTGGTGCGAACTGGTTGCGGAGTGGTGCGAACTCGTTGCAGAGTGAGGCAAACTCGTTGCGGAGTGGTGCGAACTGGTTGCGGAGTGAGGCGAACTGGTTGTGAAGTGGTGCGAACTGGTTGCGGAGTGGTGCGAACTCGTTGCAGAGTGAGGCAAACTCGTTGCGGAGTGGTGCGAACTGGTTGCGGAGTGAGGCGAACTGGTTGTGAAGTGGTGCGAACTGGTTGCGGAGTGGTGCGAACTCGTTGCAGAGTGAGGCAAACTCGTTGCGGAGTGGTGCGAACTGGTTGCGGAGTGAGGCGAACTGGTTGTGAAGTGGTGCGAACTGGTTGCGGAGTGGTGCGAACTCGTTGCAGAGTGAGGCAAACTCGTTGCGGAGTGGTGCGAACTGGTTGCGGAGTGAGGCGAACTGGTTGTGAAGTGGTGCGAACTGGTTGCGGAGTGGTGCGAACTCGTTGCAGAGTGAGGCAAACTCGTTGCGGAGTGGTGCGAACTGGTTGCGGAGTGAGGCGAACTGGTTGTGAAGTGGTGCGAACTGGTTGCGGAGTGGTGCGAACTCGTTGCAGAGTGAGGCAAACTCGTTGCGGAGTGGTGCGAACTGGTTGCGGAGTGAGGCGAACTGGTTGTGAAGTGGTGCGAACTGGTTGCGGAGTGGTGCGAACTCGTTGCAGAGTGAGGCAAACTCGTTGCGGAGTGGTGCGAACTGGTTGCGGAGTGAGGCGAACTGGTTGTGAAGTGGTGCGAACTGGTTGCGGAGTGGTGCGAACTCGTTGCAGAGTGAGGCAAACTCGTTGCGGAGTGGTGCGAACTGGTTGCGGAGTGAGGCGAACTGGTTGTGAAGTGGTGCGAACTGGTTGCGGAGTGGTGCGAACTCGTTGCAGAGTGAGGCAAACTCGTTGCGGAGTGGTGCGAACTGGTTGCGGAGTGGTGCAAACTGGTTGCGGAGTGGTGCAGAATGGTTGCGGAGTGGTGCGAACTGGTTGCGGAGTGGTGCGAACTGGTTGCGGAGTGGTGCGAACTCGTTGCGGAGTGGTGCGATCGGGTTGTGGAGTGGTGGGAACTGGTTGCTGACTGGTGCAAAGTGGTTGAGGAGTGGTGCCAATTGGTTATGGAGTGGTGCGAACTGGCTGCGGAATGGTGCAAACGGGTTGCGGAATGGTGCCAACTGGTTGCGGACTGGTGCGAACTGGTTGCGGAGTGGTGCGAACTGGTTGCAGAGTGGTATGAGCTGGTTGTGGAGTGGTGCGAACTGGTTGCGAAGTGTTGCAAACTGGTTGTGGAGTGGTGCCAACATTTTGCGGAGTGATGGGAACGGGTTGTGGAGTGGTGCTAACTGGTTGCGGAGTGGTGCAAACTGGATGCGAAGTTGTGCGAGCTGCTTGCGGACTGGTGCAAACTAGTTACGAAGTGGTGCGACCTGGTTGCGGAGTGGTGCGATTTGGTTGCGGAGTGGTGCGAACTGGTTGCGGAGTTATGCGAACTGGTTCCAGCGTGGCCCGAACTAGTTGCGGAGTGGTGCAAACTGGCTGCGCAGTTGTGCGAACTGGTTGCGGATTGGTGCAAAATGGTTGCTGAGTGGTGCCAACTGGTTGCGGAGTGGTGCGAACTGGTTGTGAAGTGTTGCGAACTGGTTGCGGAGTGGTGCGAACTGGTTGCAAAGTGGTGCAAACTGGTTGCTGAGTGGTGCCAACTGGTTGCGGAGTGGTGCGAACTGGTTGTGAAGTGTTGCGAACTGGTTGCGGAGTGGTGCGAACTGGTTGCAAAGTGGTGCAAACTGGTTGCGGAGTGGTGTGAACTGGATGCAGAGTGGTGTGAACTGGTTGCGGAGTGGTGCAAACTGGTTGTGGAGTGGTGCGAACTGGTTGCGGAGTGGTGCGAACTGGTTGGGGAGTGGCCTGAACTGGTTGTGGAGTGGTGTGAACTGGCTGCGGAGTGGTGCAAACCGGTTGCGGAGTGGTGCAAACTTGTTGCGGAATGGTGCGAAGTGGTTGCGCAGTGGTGCCAACTGGTTGCGGAGTGGTGCAAACTGGTTGTGGAGTGGTGTGAACTGGTTGCGGAGTGGTGCAAAGTGGTTGCGGAGTGGTGTAAACTGGTTGCGGAGTGGTGCGAACTGGTTTTGGAGTGGTGCGACCTAGTTGCGGAGTGGTGCGAACTGGTTGCGAAGTGGTGCGAACTGGTTGCGGACTGGTGCAGCTGGTTACAGAGTGGTGCGAACTGGTTGCGGAGTGGTGCGAACTGGTTTTGGAGTGGTGCGAACTGGTTGCGGAGTTGTTCGAACTGGTTGCGGAGTGGTGGGAACTGGTTGCGGAGTGGTGCGAACTGGTTGCGGAGTGGTTCGAACTGGTTTCGGAGTGGTGCAAACTGGTTCCGGCGTTGTGTGAGCTGGTTGTGGAGTGGTGCGAACTGGTTGCGGAGTGGTGCAAACTGGTTGTGGAGTGGTGCAAACTGGTTGCAGAGTGGTGCAAACTCGTTGTGGAGTGGTGCGGACTGGTTGCGGAGTGGTGCGAACTGGTTGCGGAGTGGTGCAAACTGGTTGCGGAGTTGTGCAAACTGGTTGCGGAGTGGTGCAAACTAGTTGCGCAGTGGTATGAACTGGTTACGGAGTGGTGCAAACTGGTTGCGGATTGGTGCTAACGGGTTGCAGAGTGGTGTGAACTAGTTGCGGACTGGTACGAACTGGTCGCGGAGTGGTGCGAACTGGCTGCGGAGTGGTGCAAACTGGTTGCAGAATGATGCGAACTAGTTGCGGAGTGCTGCGAACTGGTTGCGGAGTGGTGCGAACTGGTTGCGGAGTGGTGGGAACTGGTTGCGGAGTGTTGCAAACTGGTTGCAAAGTGGTGGGAACATGTTGCGGAGTGATGCGAACTGGTTGCAGAGTGGTGCGATCTAGTTGCGGAGTGGTGCGAACTTGTTGCGGAGTGATGCGAGCTGGAGAAGGAGAGGTGCGAACTGGCTGCCGAGTGGTGCGAACTGGTTGCGAAGTGGTGCGAACCGGTGGCGGAGTGGTGCGAACTGGTTGCGGAGTGGTGCAAACTGGTTGCGGAGTAGTGCGAACTGGTTGCGGAGTGGTGCCAGCTGGTTGCGGAGTGGTGCGAACTGGTTGCGAAGTGGTGCGAACTGGTTGTGCAGTTGTGCGAACTGGTTGCTGAGTGGTGAAAAGTGGTTGCGGAGTGGTGCGAGTTGGTTACGGAGTGGTGCGAACTGGCTCCGGAGTGGTGCAAACTGGTTGCGGAATAGTGCCGACTGGTTGCGGGGTGGTGCAAACTGGTTGCGGAGTGGTGGGAACTGGTATCAGAGTGGTGTGAGCTGGTTGTGGAGTGGTGCGAACTGGTTGCGAAGTGTTGCGAACTGGTTGGGGAGTGGGGCCAACAAAATGCGGAGTGATGGGAACGGGTTGTGGAGTGGTGCTAACTGGTTGCGGAGTGGTACAAACTGGTTGGGAAGTGGTGCCAACTGCTTGCGGAGTTGTGGGAACTGGTTACGGAGTGGTGCGAACTGGTTCGGGAGTGGTGCGATTTGGTTGCAAAGTGGTGCGAACTGATTGCGGAGTGGCCCGAACTGGTTGTGGAGTGGTGCAAACTGGCTGCACAGTTGTGCGAACCGGATGCGGAGAGGTGCGAACTGGTTGTGGAGTGATGTTAACTGGTTGCGGAGTAGTGCGAACTGGTTGCAGAGTGGTGTGAACTGGTTGCGGAGTGGTGGGAACTGGTTGCCGAGTGGTGCGAACTGGTTGCGAAGTGGTGCGAACTGGTTGCGGAGTGGAGCGCACTGGTTTCGGAGTGGTGCGAACTGGTTGTGAAGTGGTGCGAACTGGTTGTGGAGTGGTGCAGACTGGTTGCGGAGTGGTGCCAACTGGTTGCGGAGTGGTGGGAACTGGCTGCGGAGTGGTTCGAACTGGTTGCAGAGTGGTGTGAACTGGTTGTGATGTGGTGCAAACTGGCCGCGGAGTGGTGGGAACTGATTGCAGAGTGGTGCGAACTTGTTACGGAGTGGTACGAACTGGTTGCGGAGTGGTGCGAACAGATTGCGGACTGGTGCAAACTGGTGGAGGAGTGGTTCGAACTGGTTGCAGAGTTGTGCAAACGGGTTGCGGAGTGGTGCAAACAGGTTGCGGAGTGGTGCAAACTGGTTGCAGAGTGATGCAAACTGGTTACGGAGTGGTGCGAACTGGTTGCAGAGTGGTGCGAACTGGTTGCAGAGCGGTGCAAACTGGTTGAGGAGTGGTGCGAACTGCTTGTGGAGTGTTGCGAACTGGTTGCGAAGTGGTGCGAACTGGTTGCGGATTGGTGCGAACTGGTTGTGGAGTGGTGCGAACTGGTTGCAGAGTGATGCGAACTGGTTGCGGAGTGGTGCGAACTGGTTGCGGAATGAGGCAAACTGATTGCGGAGAGGTGCGAACTGGTTGCAGAGTGGTGCCAACTGGTTGCAAAGTGGTGCAAACTGCTTGCAAAGTGGTGCAAACTGGTTGCGGAGGGGTGCGAACTGGTTGCGGAGTAGTGCAAACTGGTTGCGGAGTGGTCCGAATTGGTTTCTGAGTGGTGCGAACTTGTTGCGGAGTGGTACGTACTGATTGCGGAGAGGTGCGAACTGGTTGCAGAGTGGTGCCAACTGGTTGCAAAGTGGTGCAAACTGCTTGCAAAGTGGTGCAAACTGGTTGCGGAGGGGTGCGAACTGGTTGCGGAGTAGTGCAAACTGGTTGCGGAGTGGTCCGAATTGGTTTCTGAGTGGTGCGAACTTGTTGCGGAGTGGTACGTACTGATTGCGGAGAGGTGCGAACTGGTTGCAGAGTGGTGCCAACTGGTTGCAAAGTGGTGCAAACTGCTTGCAAAGTGGTGCAAACTGGTTGCGGAGGGGTGCGAACTGGTTGCGGAGTAGTGCAAACTGGTTGCGGAGTGGTCCGAATTGGTTTCTGAGTGGTGCGAACTTGTTGCGGAGTGGTGCAAACTGGTTGCAGAGTGGTGCGAACTGGTTGCGGACTGGTGCGAACTGGTTGCGGAGTGGTGCGAACTGGTTGCGGAGTGGTGCGAACAAGTTGCGGAGTGGTGCGAACTGGTTGCGGAGTGGTGCAACCTGGTTGCAGAATGGTGTGAACTGGTTGCGGATTGGTGCGAACTGGTTGCGGAATGGTGCAAACTAGTTGCGGAGGAGTGCGAAGTGGTTGTGGAGTTGTGCGAACTGGCTGCGGAGTGGTGTGAACTGGTTGCGGAGTGGTACGAACTGGTTGCGGAGTGGTGCGAACTGGTCGCAGAGTGGTGTGAACTGGTTTCGGAGTGATGCAAACTGGTTGCAGAGTGGTGCAGGCTGGTTGCGCAGTAGTGCGAACTGGTTGCGGAGTGAAGCGAACTGGTTGCGGAGTGGAGCAAACTGGTAACGGAGTGGTGCGAACTGGTTTCGGAGTGATGCAAACTGGTTGCAGAGTGGTGCAGGCTGGTTGCGCAGTAGTGCGAACTGGTTGCGGAGTGAAGCGAACTGGTTGCGGAGTGGTGCGAACTGGATGCGGAGTGGTTCGAACTGGTTGCGGAGTGATGCAAACTGGTTGCGGATTGGTGTGAACTGGTTGCGGAGTGGTGCGAACTGGTCGCGAAGTGGTGCGAACTGGTTGCGGAGTTGTGCGAACTGGTTGCGGAGTGGTGCGAACTGGATGCGGAGTGGTTCGAACTGGTTGCGGAGTGGTGCGAACTGGTTGCGGAGTGGTGCGAACTGGTTGCGGAGTGGTGCGAACTGGTTGTGGAGTGGTGCGAACTGGTTGCTGAGTGCTGCAAAGTGGTTGCGGAGTGGTGCGAATTGGTTACGGGGTGGTGCGAACTGGCTCCGGAGTGGTGCAATCTGGTTGCCGAATGGTGCCGACTGGTTGCGGTGTGGTGCAAACTGGTTGCGGAGTGGTGCGAACTGGTTGCAGACTGGTGTGAGCTGGTTGTGGAGTGGTGTGAACTTGTTGCGAAGTGTTGCGAACTGGTTCGGGAGTGGTGCCAACAGTTTGCGGAGTGATGAGAACGTGTTGTGGAGTGGTGATAACTGGTTGCGGAGTGTTGCAAACTTGTTGGGAAGTGGTGCAAACTGCTTGCAGAGTGGTGGGAACTGGTTACGGAGTGGTGCGAACTGGTTGTGGAGTGGTGCGATTTGGTTGCGGAGTGGTGCTAACTGGTTGTGGAGTGATGCGAACTGGTTGCGGAGTGGCCCGAACTGGTTGTGGAGTGGTGCGAACTGGCTGCGTAGTTGTGCGAACTGGATGCGGAGAGGTACGAACTGGTTGCGGAGTGGCCCGAACTGGTTGTGGAGTGGTGGGACCTGGCCGCGGGGTGGTGCGAACTGGTTGCAGAGTGATACAAACTGGTTGCGGAGTGGTGGGAACTGGTCGCGGAGTGGTGCGAACTGGCTACGGAGTGGTCCCAATTGGTTGCGGAATGGTGCGAACTGGTTGTTGAGTGGTGCAAACGGGTTGCGGACAGGTGCAAACAGGTTGCGGAGTGGTGCGAACAGGTTGCGGAGTGGTGCGAACAGGTTGCGGAGTGGTGCGAACAGGTTGCGGAGTGGTGCGAACAGGTTGCGGAGTGGTGCGAACAGGTTGCGGAGTGGTGCGAACAGGTTGCGGAGTGGTGCGAACAGGTTGCGGAGTGGTGCGAACAGGTTGCGGAGTGGTGCGAACAGGTTGCGGAGTGGTGCGAACAGGTTGCGGAGTGGTGCGAACAGGTTGCGGAGTGGTGCGAACAGGTTGCGGAGTGGTGCGAACAGGTTGCGGAGTGGTGCGAACAGGTTGCGGAGTGGTGCGAACAGGTTGCGGAGTGGTGCGAACAGGTTGCGGAGTGGTGCGAACAGGTTGCGGAGTGGTGCGAACAGGTTGCGGAGTGGTGCGAACAGGTTGCGGAGTGGTGCGAACTGGTTACGGAGTGGTGCGAACTGGTTGCGGAGTGGTGCGAACTGGTTGCGGAGTGGTGCCAACAGGTTGCGGGGTGGTGCAGACTGGTTGCGGAGTGGTGCGAACAGGTTGTGGAGTGGTGCGAACTAGTTGTGGAGTGGTGCAAACTGGTTGCACAGTGGTGCAAACTGGCTACGGAGTGGTCCCAATTGGTTGCGGAATGGTGCGAACTGGTTGTTGAGTGGTGCAAACGGGTTGCCGATTGGTGCGAACAGGTTGCGGAGTGGTGCAAACTGGTTGCGGAGTGGTGCGAACTGGTTACGGAGTGGTGCGAACTGGTTCGGGAGTGGTGCGAACTGGTTGCAGAGTGGTGCGAACTGGTTGCGGAGTGGTGCGAACTGGTTGCTGAGTGGTGCAAACTGGTTGCGGAGTGGTGCGAACTGGTTGCAGAGTGGTGCGAACTGGTTGCGGAGTGGTGCGAACTGGTTGCTGAGTGGTGCAAACTGGTTGCGGAGTGGTGCCAACTGGATGCGGAGTGGTGCGAATAGGTTGCGGAGTGGTACAAACTGGTTGCGGAGTGATGCAAACTGGCTGCGGGTGGTGCAATCGAGTTGCGGAGTGGTGCAAACTGGCTGTGGAGTGGTGCAACTGGTTGCGGAGTGGTGCGAACTGGTCGCCGAGTGGTGCGAACTGGTTGCGGAGTTGTGCAAACTGGTTGCAGAGTTGTGGAAACTGGAAGCGGAATGGTGTGAACTGGTTGCGGAGTGGTGCGAATTGGTTACGAAGTGGTGCGAACTGGCTGTGGAGTGCTGCAAACTGGTTGCGGAGTTGTCCAAACTGGTTGCGGAGTGGTGCGAACTGGTTGCTGAGTGGTGGGAACTGGTTGCGGAGCGTTGCGAACTGGTTGCGGAGTTGTGCAAACTGTTTGCGGAGTGGTGCGAACTGGTTGCGAAGATGCGCAAACTGGTTGCGGATTGGTGTAAACTGGTTGCGGAGTGGTGTGAAATGGTTGCGGAGTGGTGCGAACTGGTTGTAGAGGGGTGCAAACTGGTTGCGGTGTGGTGGGAACTGGTTGCGGAGTGGTGCCAGCTAGTTACGGAATGGTGCGAACTGGTTGGGGAGTGGTGCGAACTAGTTGCGGAATGGTGTGAACTGATTGCTGAGTGGTGCAAACTGGTTGTGGAGTGGTGCAAACTGGTTGCAGAGAGGTGTGAACTGATTGTGGACTGGTTCAAATTGGATGCGGAGTGGTGCGAACTGGTTGCGAACTGGTGCAAACTGGTTGCGGAGTGATGGAAACTGATTCCGGAATGGTGCAAACTGGTTGCGGAGTGTTGCGAACTGGTCGCGGAGTGGTGCGAATTGGTTGGGAGTGGTGCAAACTGGTTGCGGATTGGTTCGAACTGGCTTTGGAGTGGTGCCAATTGGATGCGGAATGGTGCGAACTGGTTGCGGAATGGTGGGGATGGGTTGCAGGGTGGTGCGAACTGGTTGCGCAGTGGTGCGAACTGGTTGTGGAGTGGTGGGAACTGGTTGCGGATAGGTGCGAACTGGTTGAGGAGTGGTCCGAACTAGTTGCGGAGTGGTGGGAACTGGTTGCTGAGTGGTGCGAACTTGTTGCGGAGTGGTGCGAATTGGTTGTGGAGTGGTGCAAACTGGTTGCAGAGTGGTGCAGACTGGTTGCAGAGTGTTGCAATCTGGCTATGGAGCTGTGCAAAGTGGTTGTGGAGTGCTGCGAACTGGTTGCGGAGTGGTGCGAACTGGATGCGGAGTGGTGCGAACAGGTTGCGGAATGGTACGAACGGGTTGCGGAGTGGTGCGAACTGGTTGCGGAGTGGTGCCAACTGGTTGCGGAGTGGTGCGAACTGGTCGCAGAGTGGTGCGAACTGGTTGCGGAGTGGTGCGAACTGGTTGCGGAGTGGTCCGAACTGGTTGCGGAGAGGTGCAAACTGGTTGCAGAGTGGTGCGAACTGGTTGCGGAGCGGTGCGAACTGGTTGCGGAGTGGTGGGAACGGGTTGCGGAGTGGTGCGAACTGGTTGCAAAGTGGTACGAACTGGTTGTGGAGTGGTGCGAACTGGTTGCAGAGTGGTACGAACGGGTTGCGGAGTGGTGCGAACTGGTTGCAAAGTGGTACGAACTGGTTGTGGAGTGGTGCGAACTGGTTGCAGAGTGGTACGAACGGGTTGCGGAGTGGTGCGAACTGGTTGCAAAGTGGTACGAACTGGTTGTGGAGTGGTGCGAACTGGTTGCAGAGTGGTACGAACGGGTTGCGGAGTGGTGCGAACTGGTTGCAAAGTGGTACGAACTGGTTGTGGAGTGGTGCGAACTGGTTGCAGAGTGGTACGAACGGGTTGCGGAGTGGTGCGAACTGGTTGCAAAGTGGTACGAACTGGTTGTGGAGTGGTGCGAACTGGTTGCAGAGTGGTACGAACGGGTTGCGGAGTGGTGCGAACTGGTTGCAAAGTGGTACGAACTGGTTGTGGAGTGGTGCGAACTGGTTGCAGAGTGGTACGAACGGGTTGCGGAGTGGTGCGAACTGGTTGCAAAGTGGTACGAACTGGTTGTGGAGTGGTGCGAACTGGTTGCAGAGTGGTACGAACGGGTTGCGGAGTGGTGCGAACTGGTTGCAGAGTGGTGCGCACTGGTTGTGGAGTGGTTCAAATTGGATGCGGAGTGGTGCGAACTAGTTGCCAAGTGGTGCGAACTGGTTGCAGAGTGGTGCGAACTGGTTGCGGAGCGGTGCAAACTGGTTGGAGAGTGGTGGGAACTGGTTGTGGAGTGGAGCGAACTGGCTGCGGAGTGGTGCGAACTGGTTGCGGAGTTGTGCGAACTGGTTGTGGAGTGCTGCGAATTGGTTGTGGAGTGGTGCAAACTGGTCGCGGAGTGGAGCAGACTGGTTGGGGAGTGGTGGGAACTGGTTGCAGAGTGGTGCGAACTGGTTGTGGAGTGGTGCGAACTGGTTGCGGATTGGTGTGAACTGGCTGCGGAGTGGTGCCAATTGGTTGCGGAATGATGCGAACTGGTTGCGGAGTGGTGGGAACAGGTGGCGGATTGGTGCGAACTGGTTGCGGAGTGGTGCGAACTGGTTGCGGAGTGGTGTGAACTGGTTGCCGAGTGGTGCGAACTGGTTGCGGAGTGGTGCGAAGTGGTTGAGGAGTGGTCTGAACTAAGGGTGCACACCAAATTCCCGGATTCGAGAGAAAGATTCGAGAATCCAAGTCTTTCAAAAGATTCGAGAATCCAAATCCAGGTAAAAGATTCAACTCGGATTCGAGAATCTGGCCTTTCCTATTGTATATGGAAAAAAGGCAGATAAGTACCAAACATGCGCTCCTCTCAACCCCCAATGTATGAAGATATTCAGTGTTGTTCCAGGATTCCGAGGTTACCCTATCACCACGGCCGCGGAACCGCAATCTACATCGATGGGGCATCGATGTAGATCGAGTTCGCGTTCGACGTGCGCGCAATCCTCC
>SZWC01018517.1:8808-56393 GCA_023375785.1 Penium margaritaceum
CCGGTTCCAACACCGTGGAGACTGCTGGAGGCCGTATAAGGACTTACGCAAGCGCCAGACCTTGTCACCGTCCTCAAAGCCTGGTGGCTGAGCCACGTAGATCTCCTCATCCAGAGAGCCATGGAGGAACGCGTTGTTCACATCCATCTGGTGTAGTTCCCAGTCATGCTGAGCCACTACACCGAACAGAGCTCGAGCTGAGGTCATGCGACCAACAGGGGCAAAGGTGTCAGAGTAGTCAACTCCCTCAATCTGAGAGAACCCCTTGACGACCAAGCGGGCCTTGTAGCGTTCCAGTGAGCCATCAGGCTTCACCTTCTTGCGAAAGACCCACTTGACCTGAATCGCCTTCCTCTCGGAGGGAAGATCGACCAGCTCATAGACTCCGTGCTCTCGGATAGCGCGAAGCTCATCCTCGCAAGCAGCTCGCCAGGCATCAGAATCCTGCGATGAAAGAGCCTCCCTCAATGTGCTCGGATCAGGGGCCACAGAGGGGGAACTCTGCGTGGCAAGTGCAGACGCCACAGTGTCGGGCCTGACAGCCACGAGGTCAGCTGCTGCGTCACAGGCGATATGGAACTCGCGAGTGACCAGATCGTGCCCGATGGGGCACGCTGGGTGTACCTCTGAAAGCTCAATGCGGGCACTCAGGCCTAGGGCCTTTGTGCCTGGATCACCGCCCGCGATGCTGCGAGTGGAGCGCCAAGGTCCGGAACCCGACACCCGCTGAGCTCCGGAATCCAGTGGTCAAAGGCGACCACCGGGCTCACGAGAGTAACCGGAGGTCGAGGGACACGCAGCAGGTGCAGAGACAGGCACGTCCACAGGGTCAGGGACAACCGCAGCAGGTGAGGACTGAGACGAGGCAGCCAGGGATGCCGTGCGAGGAGACGCGTGTATGGGGGACCCAGAGCTGGGGGTGCCAGCGGGTAAGGCCGGCCCGGACACTGAAAGAGTGTCAGTCGAAGCAGGGACAGGCGTGGGCTGGACTGGGTCAGACGCCTGAGCAGGGGTGCTAGCAGGGACAGGTGGTGATGCAGGAGGAGGCGTGAGGGCCGTGGTGCCTGGAGGGTGTGAAGTGGGCAGCACAGGCGATATCTCTCGGCCAACGGCAATAATAGCCGGGTCGTCAAGTGCTGGAGACCGAGAGGGGGCTCGAGCGGACCCATCAGCCTGGCGACCAGTAGTCGACGGCGGAGAAATCTCCCCCATCCGCCGAGAACCCTCACAGGAAGGGACGTGGGCGGCAGAGAGGGCTGTGATGGAAGTCAGATCACGGTAAGTGAGTGACTAAAAAAACAGCGCGTCCCGAGACTCTATGACACGACGGCGAGTGGGGTCCCAGAAGCGTCAGGCCTTCGACCGCGGGGAGATGCCGATGAAGGCACACAAGCGACCCCGAGGGGAGACCTTGGACCCCTGCTGGTCCTCGGTGTACCACACGGAGGCCAGGGAACCCCAAACGCGAGCGAGGCGAAGATCAGCACGGTGGCCAAACCGGAGCTCGTACGGTGTGATATGGTCCGGAAGCGGACCATGCGGGAGGCGGTTCCAGACCCAGGTCATGTAGGAGAAACCCTCGAAGGCGAAGGACTCCGGGAGACCGCACTCAGACCGCATGGCGCGGACCGCATCCTCCATGGTGCGGTTCCAGCGCTCAGAGACACCGTTCTGCTGTGGGGTGGCAGGAGCAGAGACCTGGTGAAAAATGCCGTGCTCAGCAAAGAAGGCGTCGATCTCACCGAGGAACTCGCCACCGCGATCCGATCGGAAGGTGTGTAGCGTATGACGAGACTGACGCTCAGCCATCACGAGCCAGAGCCGAACCGCAAGGGCGGCGTCGCTCTTCTGACGTAGACTGTAGACCCACCGCATTCGGGTGAAGTCATCAGTCAGTGTCAGAACATATCGGCCCCTCTCGGACACGAACTCAACCGGGAGAGGACCAAGCAGGTCCGAGTGGACGAACTCGAGGGGCCGCAGTGCTCGTGAACGCGAATCAGGGTAAGTGCACCGGTGCATCTTACCCTGAGGGCAAAAAAGGCAGTCGGTCTTGGGTGGCTTCTCGAAAGAAGCCACGTCAAGACCAAGAGCGGGCTGTGTCCGGATGAGCTTCGACACAGTGTCGGAGCCCACGTGACACAGACGTCGGTGAAGCAAACTCTGGTGGTCTGGGGATAGAACACCAGTGACAAAAACACGACCAGAGGACGTAGGGGAGCAAGGAGAGGACGGCCGAGCAATGCGGTACAGGTCATCAATGACTGAAGCACGCAAGACAATGCTACGGGTGTCAGAAGCAGCCACAGTCGCCGAATCAGCAGTGTGCTCAACAGAGAGACCCATCAGAGTGCAGGCACGCACAGACAGCAGGCTGAGCTCAAGATCAGGTACAAATAGCACGTCGGAGAGATACAAGGGGCCAGACCGACCATCGAAACACACAACCCCAACACCGTGGACTGGTAAGGACTGACCAGAGCCTGTGCGAACAGAACGAACAGTCGTGACGGGACCAAGAACCACAAAGTCACTGCGACGACACGTCATGTGGTGAGTGGCACCGGAATCGATGATCCAAGTGCCACTGGGGTCACGACCGGTGGACGTCACTGTACAACGAGCAATGGAACACTCGGCATCAGAGGGACGCTGAGCCGTCAGTGGGACGGAACGACGTACATCACGAAAGTGAGCCTCATGGATCCAGTCTGTGCAGTCAGGCCCATCCTCATCACATGCGGACTGTGCTCCCCCACACGTATCATCACGAGTCACGAAGGCGGACGAACAAGCAGTCTGTGACCCACTCGACAATGACAACAGACTCGCACCTCCCTGTGAGCGAAGCGCCAGAAGATGACG
Source organism: Penium margaritaceum (assembly GCA_023375785.1). Lineage (NCBI taxonomy): Eukaryota > Viridiplantae > Streptophyta > Zygnematophyceae > Desmidiales > Peniaceae > Penium > Penium margaritaceum. Next base: position 11,674 of record SZWC01018517.1, read on the forward strand.
TAGCTCGGCGATGGTGCGGTCACGTGGGTCTGGATCACTGCTGCTCGCTGGCGAGGACGCAGGAACAACTGTAGTCGTAGTCGCCGCGCGTCCCGGGGAGTGTGCGGACGACGTGCCGTGCGCGGTACGAGCAGCATGGGCCGCCTGAAGTCCACGGGTGATGCGCCCCCAGTCAAGCGGCTGTTGGCACTCGGTGTAGCGATGGGCACCTCCACAGTTGTAGCAGTGGACGGAACGCCCACTGCTACCACTGGATGACGACTGCTGCTGGCCCGATCCGCGCTTCCTGTTCCTCTTCTTCCCCTGGGCGGCTGCTGCGACGCCTTGCTTCTGCATGGGTGTAGACGGGGTCGAGGCGGAGGAGGAAGATGAGGTCGTGGTGGAGGTGGATGAGGGTGACTGCAGGATGGAAGATGGTGGTGAGGCGACGACTGCTGCAGTGAGGGACGTCTCCTGATGTGCTACTGCGGCCTCGCGGGTCGATGTCACCTGGAGGAAAAGCTGATGCGCCCAAGGGAGCAGATGCATGGAGGCCGAGAAGGGCTCGAGAACGGCGTCACTGTACCGGTCGAAGATGTCGGTGTACTCCAGGCGAACTCCGAGCATGATCGCCTGGAGTGCCCACAGCTGTGTACCCCCTGAGGTACCCAGGCGCGTGTAAATACGCATGGCGCGTCGCCAGTAATCCGCCGCAGGCTCCGCTGGTCCCTGATGAAGCGAGTGGAAAGCGCGGATGTGGGACGCACGCGTGGGGTGCGTCTCTGTGGCCAGTAGGGACAGCGCCAGATCCCAGCCTCCACGAGGATCAGCTCCGGTGCCTGTGCCAGCCTCGCCAAGGAAGGGGCGGAAATCGACGACAGTCTCGCGTGGCATAGCGTAGAGAAGTCCTCGCATGGCCCGGGCAGCTGTCGACACCTGTGCTGGGTCTGTAGTCTAGTATGGGCTGTGGTAGTAAGGCCAAACTCCCTCAGAGGCGGCCTACATCTGAAACAGGATCTCCCAGCAGTCAAATCCATCCTCGCTGATGTACCGTGGGGGTGGCGCCTCAAAGTCCTTTGGCTGCCGCTCCGTGGGAAGAGCAGCCGCAGGCTGAGGAGGGCGAGAGACAGGGAAGAANGATCTCCCGCTCCTGGGAGTCATCCTCGAACCCTGGCATGAGTGGCTCGTCATCAAGGAGGTCCTCAGGTGGTGGAGAGACTGCGCCAGGAGGTGCGGGAGGCGGAACCCCTGTCATGGGCACCCGGGTCGAGTACTGTGTGGATGCCGCAAAACCGGCAGCTCCCCCAGAAGTCCGCGAAGGAGCCGTGGACTGAGCACGCAGAAGCTCTGTCAGCGTGCGAATCGAATCAGTCTGCTCTCGCTGCAGACGACTCATCTCCTCCTGCTGGCTGCGTAGGTCCTCGATAGCCTGCGAGCGAGGGCTCAATACCTCTGGAGAGGAGGAGGAGGGACCAGCTGGCACCTTGTCCTTGTCGACGGGCCAACTCATGTCCCCGCTCACTATGGGACGATGGGTCAAGTTTGTCAGATTTCAGTACCGTCTGCATTTCTCGAGGAGTTGCAATGCTGGCAACTTTTGACCTTCCGGCCGAAAATTTGCCGAAGTATGGTGCCGACGTCAGCAGGTGGTAGCTGACGTCAGCACGACCTGATGACGTCAGCAACCAGAATGCTGACGTCAGCGTCGACGCTGACGTTTTTTTTTTGTTCCGCTCGCAGCCCTGCGCGAGCGTGCAGCCGCCCAGTGGCGGCTGCACGGAGGCTACGCGGAAGCTACGCGGCAGCTTCCGCCCAGCTGCTGCCGCAGCTGCGCAGGCAGCTGCAGCAGCAGCTGTGTGGCTGCGTGCGCGGTGGTGGCAGCAGGAGCTGCACCCTGCCGCTGCTGCTGTTGCGCGCTGCAGCAGCAGCTCGCTGCCGCCGCCGCCCGCTACTGCTGCTGCGCTGCCGCGCTGTTGCGCTGCTCCTGCTGCTGCGCTGGTGCGCTGCACGCTGCTGTTGCTGCCGCTGCTGCCGCCGCTGCCGCTGCTGCTTCTGCTGCTGCAGCTGCGCTGCGGCTGTTGGTGCTGCTGCCGCCGCTGCGGCTGCTGTTGCCGCCGCCGCCGCTGCGGCTGCTGCGTTGCTGCTGCCGCCGCTGCTACTGCGCTGCTGCTGCCGCGGCTGCTGTCACGCTGCTGCTGCGGCTGTGGCTGCTGCGCTGCTGCTGCTACTCAGCTGCGGCGGCTGTGGGAGAAGGGCTGCTGGCACCGCCGCCGCTACGCCCCTCTGCGTGGTGGTACGCGTCGCTGCTGCTGTCTCTGTAGCGGCGATCTCACGTTGACGGCGGTCGACCGTCTCCAACGGGTCCCAGAAGATCTGCTGCAGCGGTGACTCTCACTGCTGCTGCTCTGCTGCGTCTCTGCTGCGCAGCTCGGTGAGATCTGTCTCACCGCTCTGATACCATGAGAAATTGCTAGGAAGCTTCCTAGCCTTGCTGCTACTGACGTGGCGACACTGTCCAGTCAGCTGACGCACTAGCAAGCAGGCAGGTGCAAGAAACAGCAAGGGTCAGGCTAGGGAGACGCGCAANATGCAGAGAGAAATGACAACTGACAGGTCCAGGGCATAAATACCTGCCGCGGCGCACGGCGGGTGTCGCACGCGGCAGTCCAAGAGCTGTCCTAAAACCGGCCCAAAACCACTGTTTTGGCCGTAACTCTGCGCACACATGTCAGAATCCTACGCCGTCTGAACCTAGACGTGCAGAATCAAAAGACGCACGCAACGACTGGTCACATGCATGCATCCATCGACTGACAGCGAGTATATAATGCAAAAACATGCAAATGGGCCTCATGCCCAGTCCGCCGAAAGGCGCCTGCAAGACGTAGAAGGCACAGCAAGGAGTCCCGGTGACATCTGGGGCTCTGGAACAGTGGTCGGTCAGCTCCAGACGGGTAGTCCGCCGCCTGTCGTCGCGCCGGTGTCACCAGGGCCGCCTGCCTCAGGGATCTGCACGAGTATGGACACGACCGAGTGGTCACAGTAAACTGTACAGGAACGGCACAAAGCACAACAGTCTTCCCATCCCATCTACCCGTCGCTCTACAGTCAAGCAGTCTCTCATGACTTCCCCTGGGGAACCACTTACTGCATTTGAGTCCTCTAGTTCTTCCTACGATGTGAGCCATTTCTTTTGTGAGGTGTTGCCAGATGGCAAGTAGATAAATGTCAGCATGGATCCCAAAACACGAAAAGGTACACAAATTGTCGAGAAAATGGATGAAGTCAATTAGTGTGCTGCTGGAAATGTGCTGACTGGAGTCAGCCAACATTGTTGAAGACGAAAGTGAATGAAGAATCGTGTTAATGCCTGCGTCCTCAACAAGAACAATTTCGAACAAATTTCCTACAGGTAAAACACCTGTTCTGGGCTGGTCCACAACGGTCAAACATTCGCTTGGTTTTGGGGTACGAAATTTTCTTTCGGACAATTTTACTAACTGTGTTCAAATCTGCACGTTGTGGTGTTGGCTCAGTAATTGAGCGAGGGCAAGGGTGTACTCAAGCGGAAACGACCCTTGGGACGTCGATGGCAACCAAGTGAGAAATTGCTAGGAAGTTTGCCAACCGTGTTGTTGCTAACGTGGGGACATTGTCCAGACAACTGGTGCACTAGCAAGCAAGCAGGTGGAAGAAACAGCAAGAGTCAGGCTAGGGAGACGCGCAACCTCTCATAAGCTCCAACAATTTAGTAATGCACAGAGAGAGTATAAATGACAAGTCCACGTCATACATACCTACCGTGACGCATGGCGGGTGTCGCACGCGGTAGTGCAAGGTCCATCCTAAAACCAGCCGAAGAACACTGCTTTGGTCGTAGCTCTGCGTAGACAAGTCAGAACGCTAAACCGTATGAACCTAAACGTGCACAATCTTGAGCCGGATGTTGTGACTGGTCACATGCATGCATCCGACATCAAACGGTGGACACACAATGCAAAACATGCAAATCGGGCCTACGGCCAGTCCTCCGATAAAATCCTACAGGCTGCAGGAAAACAATAGAAGGTCCCAGACAGCATCCAGGGCTCTAGGGCAGTTGTCGGTTAGCTCCCAGTAGGTGGTCCATCACCAGACGACACACCTGGGTCCCCATCAGGGATCTGCACGCGCATGGACACGGCCCAGTGGTAACAGTAAGCTGTACAGGTCGACGAGAACGTCACAAATCACAACACTCCCCCATGACCCGATGGTACGCATGTCCATACGCGCACATCACTGAAACGAATGCAACAACGAGTGTAGAAACAGTCGTGATACAAACACAGACACATCTCGCACTCAACCACTTTCTGGCTAGGGGCAAAGCCCAATAGAACGAATGACCACCAAAAACTTTCCGCGAGCCAGTGCCTTTGTCAAGAAATCAGCACGTTGCATGTCAGTACCGACCCAGATGACGGAGATCACGTGTTGCTCTACCAGAAAATGCACGAAATGATGCTCGACCACAATGTGCTTCGTACGAGCATGAAAAGCACCAGAGTTCTCCGCAATGGAAAGAGCACTCTGGTTGTCGCAGCGAAGCACAACGGCTGGCACTGAATGACCCAACTCAAGGAACAGGTGTTGCAGCCACATTACCTTAGCAGCCTCTGCACCCAGAGCAATACACTCTACCTCTGACGAGCTACGTGCAATGTAGCCCTGCTTCCCGCTGCACCAGGACACAACGGTACCACCGAGCAAGAACACGTAGCCGGTGCGACTGCGTCCATCTGGACTCTAGGCCCAGTTGCTGTCGGTGTAGCCATCAAGAACCACCGAACACTGCCGGCAAAAGCAGAGTCCGAGGTACGGTGTAGAGACCACATACCGCAATACTCGCAGAGCCGCATGAAGGGCTCTAGCACGCGGAACATACGAAAAATGTGCAAGGAGGTTAACGACAAAGACGATGTCGTGGCGTGTGGTAGTGGTCAGGTACATAAGGGATCCGATGAGACAGAGGTACAAGGTCACATCCATTGTCTCCCCCAGCTGTGTGGGGCCGTCCACCTTTAGGGAATCCTACCCGTCAGATATGAGGGGTGTGGAGGGTGTGGACACTGCGCCACGGAGGTCACTAAAACGCTCCCCGTCAACCCGTCTGTATCTGGCCTGATGAAGCAGAAGTGTCCAACGTCTGAGGTCTCGCACGATCTCCATGCCACGAATACCGCTGTAGGACCAAGATCCTTCATCCTATATGCGGTCTGGAGGACAGCCTTGGCATCCTTCACGGCCTCCATGGAGGGAGACGCGATCAGAAGGTCGTCCACATAGACCAGGATGGCGGTGAACCACTCAGGCGACCGTCAGATGAAGAGAGAGGGATCTGCCTTGCTCTGTACATATCCCTCACGAGTCAAAGTCCCTATAATCTCCTCGTTCCACCATCGAGGAGATTGCTTGACTCCGTATAAGGACTTGCAAAAGCGCCAAACCTTGTCACCGTCCTCAAAGCCTGGTGGCTGAGCAACATAAATCTCCTCATCCATAGAGCCATGGAGGAACGCATTGTTCGCATCCATCTGGTGCAGTTCCCAGGCATGTTGAGCCACCTCACCAAATAGAGCGCGAGCTGAGGTCATGCGGCCGACAGGGGCAAAAGTGTAAGTGTAATCGATGCCCTCGATCTCGGAATACCCCTTGACGACCAGCCAAGCCTTGTGGTGTTCCAGTGAGCCATCCGGCTTCACTTTCTTTCAAAAGACACACTTGAACTGAATAACCTTCCTCCCAGGTGGAAATTTGACTAGCTCGTAAACTCCGTGCTCTCGGATGGCACGAAGCTCATCCTCGCAGGCAGCACGCCAAGCATCTGCATCCTCTCATGAGAGAGCCTCCCTTAGTGTGCCCAGATCAGGCGCCAGCGAGGGGGAGCTCTGAGTGGCAAGTGCATACGCCTCAGATCTGGGCAAGACGACCACAAGGTCAGCTGCTACATCACAACCGATGTGAAACTCGCGAGTGACCAGATCGTTCCCTACAAGGCACACTTGGTGTACCTGTGTGTGATCTATACGGACACTCAGGCGTAGGGCCTTTGTGCCGGGATAACCACTCGCAATGCTGCGAGTGGAGCGCCTAGGTGTGGGACCAGACACTCGCTGGACTCTGGAGATGAGTGGACAAAGACGACCATCGGGCTCACGTAAGTAACATGGGCCTGAGGAGTTCACCTAAAGCTCAGAGACAGGTGCAACCACATGTGGTGAGGATTGAGGCAAAGGGACAAGTGATGCAGTTTGAGGATGCTGATGCTGAGATGCTGGTGATATGATAGGAGACACAGGGCTGGGTGTAGCAACAGTGACAGATGGAGGATCACGCACAGAGGCAGGTATACTGGTGGGCATGGGTACATAATCACGGATGCCTGTGGGGTGTGAGGGAATAGGGGTAAAGACTGGCTGGATTGGAGAGGTCTCTGGGCCGACAGCTATGATCATTGGGTCATCAAGAGCCGGAATCCAAGAAGTGGAGGGAGTTCGAACGGACACATCAGTCGGATGAGAGCTGCTCGTAGGCCCAGACTCCCCCATCCATCGAGAAGCCTAACTGGTAGGAACGTGCGTGACAAACATCGACGTGATAGAAGTTAGGTCACGGTACGTGAGAGACTCAAAGAAAAGCGCGTCGCGGGACTCGACGATGCGACGACAGGAGGGTTCCCAAAAACACTAGGCCTTCGACCGTGGGGAGATGCCTACGAAGGCACACAAGCAACCACGCGGGGAGACCTTGGACCCCTGCTGGTCCTCGGTGTACCACTGCGCAGACAAGTCAAATTGCTACACCGTTTGAACCTAAATGTGTAAGATCTCGAGCCGGACGCTATGACTGGTCACATGCATGCATCCAATATCAAATGGTGGACACACAATGCAAAACATGCAAATCGGGCCCACGACCACTCCACCGATAAAATCCTACAAGCTGTAGGAAAATTGCAGAAGGTTCCAGACAGCATCTAGGACTCTGGGGCGGTCGTCGGTCAGCTCCGAGTAGGTGGTCCATCACCAGACGACGCACCGGCACCACCTAGGTCCGCATCAAGGATCTACACGGGCATGGACACGGCCGAGTGGTCACATTAAACTGTACAAGTTGACGGGAACGTCACAAATCACAACACCAAGTGTCGCGGATTGTGGATTTTCTTGCTCGAGTTGGAGCAAGCAAATTTCACGAGCTGAACGCTCGAGTGGAAAGAAGTGCCACTGAGCGGATTTGACCGGGTCCTGGTCAAATTCAATCGTTGTTTACTTACTTAGCCGCTGAACCAGAACGATACATAACTTGCTCCCAGGTGGTCGAATTAGCTTTACAAAAACACCTTTCGAGAAGATTGGTCTAAATTTAGGTGGTAATACGGTAAGTGGTGTTGTGGTATGAGTCCTGTCCGTCTGTTTATACAACTTATTGTGACCACTCGGCCGTATCCATGCTTGTGCAGATCCCTGATACGGACCTAGCTGACGTCGGAAAAGTGACAGGTGGTGACTCCACCCACTAGCAGCTAGTGGTCAGATGCCGCGGCGTCCTCATGGCAGCTCTCCATGTTCCTCTTCCTCTTCCTCGTCCTGTAGATGGATCTTTCCAAGCCTCCTCACCTGTGGTCCGGTCTCTGGCTGCTTACGATTCGGCCGTCGTAGCCGCAAGTATGGTGAACGCCTACTCTAAATAGCAACCTCTCAACAATGTGACGGTTTGCGATGACCATCAGATTGATCTGTCGACAAAGCGCGTCACCGCTGAGCTCCAAACTGACCTAAATGTCTCACCTTGTACGCCACCCAGACGGCGAGCTTTCGAGGGGCAATGTTTTCCTGCAACCAGAAATATATTAAATAAAGCATGTTAATGGTAGATGACCCTAAAAAACACGGAATAAAACAGAACCTTTACGCTCAAAGTCTCAGTGCGAACGGCGCCAGAAACCATCACCAAACAGTTGCGAATCTGTTAAAATGTGAACGGCCATGATCGTCCGGGCGTCAAAATGAGCGCACAGTCATTCAGGTCAGCTTATAACTTCAAACAACTTCATTGGGTTTGAGCTTCCGTTGGGTCAGGAAGTGGATAGGCTCAAAACCTAGTCAGCTTTCACCGACCCATCATCTCACATGAGGAAATTGCCAACAGGATTATCTGGCCGATTTATCCTTGATTATGTTAGATGTTTGAGTCAGGTTCATAAAGTCTCAACGAAACCAATTGCGGAGAACAAAACAAGACCTGCGTTTGAATCGTCGTGAATGTGTCAAGGCTAGCATATCACTATAGCCCAAACAAGCATGGTGATGTTTATGAATGAATGACGGCCATAATTGCTTGAGTGTTAAGAAAATGACTCAGCCATTCAGGTTGGCCTTCTTCTGTAAGCACCGCTACCACGGTTCACCATCCGATGGGCCAGGAATCAGGTAGGTTTGACAATTCAAATATTTCTAGATCTGACACCTCTCGTTAGGAAAGAGAAAAAATAAGGATTAACTGGTCAGTTTATCCACATTTCAGGGGGAAAACTTGTCAGAGGCGATGACCTAACCAGTCGTCGCCACTACATTCGCCATGCCCTCGTGACTACATCGACATGAGGGCATAAGCCAACATAAGCCAACATCAAACCGGCTTCGTTCCAGGACGTAATATAAAACACCCACTCACACAAATCCAAGACATCCATCACTCAGCCACCACAACAAAAGCAACTTTATATTTCCTAGCTGCTGATTTTGGAAAAGCTTACGACTCCTTGAACCATGATTTCCTCTTTGCTACCCTAGCACATTTCGGGCTCCCATAGTACTTCATCCAATGGGTTCAAATCCTACACGCAAACACTACCACACAATTGCTCATTAATGGACACCTCACCCCCAGCATCACTTTACAATCGAGAGTGAGGCAAGGCTGCCCATTTGCCCCCGGACTTCTTATTTGTGCCATTGTACCCATCAAAGACTTCATCATTATCTCCTCCCGGGCATACAACTCGCTCCACACATCCGTCGTACTTTTTCCGGTTACGCAGTCAATGCCACGATCCTCATTCGTTGGGAAGAAGACCTCTGAAAATGCATCAGACTCCTATGCACTACTGCCAAGTTCAACGGACTTCGCGTGAACGCCCACAAAACCCTGTTCCTACCAGCCGGGGAGCACACATCAATCCCAGACCACACGCTTTAAACAGCCACAAAGGGCCCAATCCATATCGTATGGGTCCAATTCCGTTAAATTTTCAACCCCACCCATACTTGGGAACACATTCTCCAACACATCAAAGGTCCCATCCCAGTCTATAAGAGCTTCACAGTGCCTATGCAAACCAAGATTATGGCAATCAACAGCTACTTTAACCCAGTATTCCTCTACTACTCCTTCATAGTACCGCCACCAAAAAATCTCCTCAATACACTCAAAGTCACACTGCTACAACTCATTTTGAGCCACAAGGTACCTATTGACCCCAAACGAACTTTCCGCCTCTACTCTAGAGGGACGACAATCATGCCAATCAAACAACAAGGTCTTGGCCTTAAATGGACTGCCATGCTGATGGAAACACAAAGCACCAATTGGATACACAACCTCTACAGCCTCGGCACACAAGAATGGAAAAACACCCTCCTCTACTCCCAACAGCTCCCTAAATATTCGCACTTCTTTCTCTCCCATCCGGATATCCTCCGCATGCAGCCCCTCGCATCTCATAAGAAATGGTTCAATGCCTTTAGAAACTTCCTCACCGCCGAATCTATTATAACGCCCCCAACCTAATACAAGTTGAACTTTTCGAAGAGTACTTGGCATACAATCCATTCCTCACCAAAACATGTGGGATCCCCTTTGGTCATGCGCAGAACGAGCGTTTCCTTCTCTCTATGGAGCTTTGGGTTAAACACCTCTTCTCTAAAGAAATTCAAAACATTAAGACCACCACTAACAGAAGCATAAATATCTGTGCTCGACAACATAGTGGACCACTTGCCGCTCACATTGCAACAGACAATTCTCAATCCACCTTCAATGACTGAATTTTTACAGTACATCAAATACGTCACCCACTCCCCCCTATGTAGCTTACTAGTCACCATCGGGTACAAACTCAAAACATCCCAAGACCCCACCCTAGCAATCCCCATCCACGTCGACCCAGTCGCCCGCAAGATCCGACCTCACCCCTGGCTCAAACCTACTCACCTAGACCCTTGTCTAATCACCCTATTGTATTACAAAAATGACTGTCTAATATCCATTTCCACCCATCCGAATAATCCTGTCATAGAGTTAGAACCGCCAAGACCTCGTTTCATGAACTATACACAAAAATCCTTGAGAAAACTCAACCCTCCACAGCATATCAACTCTCTTGGCTAAAGCACCATCCTCTGATGCCGCAGTGTTGGGCAATGATACACAAGAGACTACTAGCCCTTCATATCAATCTTTGCATGCAAGATGTCATCCTACACATATTATTCCATAGTATACAATTCAACACTCTCTATGAATTCCTATTACCACCGTCCACTTGTCATGCCCGTGATGTCCCGCAGAAGAACACTTGGGCACCCTCTATAAGTTCCTTTTTCCCCAAGCTGAAACCACAGATCTCTTCGTCAGCCCTCTACAACAAGAAACCCATCCACTGTGGAAAATTGTCTGAGCACACCTCTTCCAAAACATCTGGCACGAGAGATGGGCATCCTCCAAAAGTAATCCAGCCACTAAAATCATGCGTACCTTTGCCACAATCCTACAACAAACTCTCTACTTGAGCTCACAAGTCATCGAAAGTCAAAACAACATCTCCTCCAAGAAGAAATTACATATCCATTAGGTGCTGGTCCTCCCTATTTTGCAATGCAAAAGTTGGGTAAGGAGTACAAACACCAATACTCATGAACAGTTGTCGCCTTTGGTGGAGACACCCCAAATAATATATGCTGTAGTTTGAGGGGCCGAGTTCAGTCCCCGGGCTTGTTTTGGTGTCTAGGTGACATCCCCTTCCCTCATTGGTTACGACCGCAAAAGAAGAAAAAAGAGAGTCAGGTGTTGTACACAAAAGCGTGTATAGAATGACATAGTAACCGAGCAAAAGGATCTACACCTATATCTCGTGGGACAGCCCGATCAACTCTCTTCATTTTGGCCCACATAAGCAAGGAATTTCACAATCTTGGCCAATTGTGGTTGTTGATACTAATATTCTCTAGCAATGTTGGCCAATCATAGAGATTTTCCATGGAAAATTTGTGGGTTTTATATTAAGAATTTTTCATGAATTACTGAAGGTGTGTAAATATTTCCCATGCTAAAGATTGTACATAACTTATTCCAAATGGGATATTACGTCTCTGACGTACACGAGTCCCTAAAACTCGTGAGTGGGTATTTCTGTTCTTACATTCATAGCCCACCGCAAAGTGACTTTGGGATCTTTTCACCTTTCGGCCAAGGGAATTCTGTCCAACTGCCTCGACCTCCGGTGTTTGTTCCAGAAGTTTATGATAACTTTGGCCACTTTCCATAATGGTCAAGAGAAATGTCCCGAACCATATCGGTGGCTCAAATTCATTTGGTCCACCTCTCAATGATGCCCGAATTTTAAAAAGAAGTGTCACGATATTCTCGAAGCCCCCCGACTTCTCGGCGGAGCTTCTCCAACCCACCACTCACGATGCCACCTCGCACGCGTCGCCCGGCCTGGATGCCAAAGACCCGACTTATGCCTCATTCTCATTCTCAGTATTATGTGTATGTGCTCGATGCACTCGACACTTCCATCGAAGTGTTGTGTGGACTTCAACCTGTTGCAACGTTATGGGATTTGAATGACGAGGGCTCTTTGCTCTGCCTCGAGTGTGCTAAAGTAACCAGCGTGTGACTCATGTGACGTGCCTGCGCACACCATATGCATGTGATTGCATGTGGATCATAGTACTCTGTTGGTCAAGACCTGGACACTTGGTAGGTTGTACTAGTGTCACAAGGAGACCCTCTTGATTTATGACCTGTGGATGATGCGCTTTGTGCTAGTATGTTTGTGCATGTGTGACACTTGTACGGTCGAGGCCCGGACACTTGGTGGGTTGTAGCAGTGTCACGAGGAGACCTTGTGCCCTTCATTGTGCTCCCAAGGACAACAGGCTTGCCCTCTGTTATTGGAGGAGGAGTCAGTGTATGTGTGTGGCTGATTGGTACTCTCCGTAGTTTTGCACGAGCCATCATTCCAAGTCTTGGCTCACCTTTCCTTGTATTAACAACTATGTCAGCCAGTGAGAGTGTTGGTTTATGTGGCTTCCACCTGTCACAAGAGATGGAGATGGATTGCCCATATACCCCACATTGGTGGCACAGGGTAGAGGAGAGCGTGACGACGGGCCTCTGGAGTGTCCTGAGACTTCTCCAGCACGTACAAAAGTGCCAGAGAAATGCGACCGATGCGTTCTGGCAGCCTGATTGGGTTGTCAGGAGATAGGTGACTTTTCTCGGTGGGTCGAGACGTGCGCACCTGGTAGATTGTACCGGTGCGACAAGGAAACCAGATGGTACTAGTGACGCTTCCGAGACTCGGAAAGTGTGTTGTGCTGACTGGACGTTGATTCTGTATGTTTCAGACACTAGTCGTTCAGTCTCGGTGGTTGAGACCTGGGCACTTGGTGGTCTGTGCCAGTGCCCTGGGAGACCTAGCACTGATTGGTGATCAGACGTGTATAGCTTGCATGTGGCTGAGACCCGGACATCCAGTGACATGTTCTGACGTCTTGGGAGGCCTAAACTTGCCTAGTATGGCTAGCCGATAATGCCTGTGTGTCACCGTAGAGTCTGGATGTGTATGGGGTACATTGCATATTTTATCGTCGTTCAAGACCCAGGCACGCGCTTGACTGTTCCGGTGCATGGGGAGACCTCCGTTGTGTGGTTTCATGTTCTGTGACATGTGTATTCCCCATGTGTGCCTTTTGGCGCAACGGGGATGATGGGGCCTGGTGGGCTAGCTACCAGTCCCTGGTACATAAGCTCTCAGAGGGCTCATTGTACTCTCTCTTGTTAAGGCTGCACACGCATCCTAAGATCCATGAGGACTACCCAAAAATTCGGATCCAGATCCAGATCCACGGATCCAAGTTCCTGGATTCGCTCTATGTCCCCGGATCCGGAACCGGATCCTTGGGGGATAGAGGCGAGGAGGGGAAATAAAAACACGAGAGGCCTTGCTCATGTCTGCTCGTGTATCATGAAATCCAGAGTTTCAAAATCAAACAATCAACATTTGCGCTTTAGACGTGACCAAGGCAACATTCAGATTCCATGTCAATCGGACCTGTCAAACCTGTCATGCGATCAATAGCAGTCTCGCCCACTGGCAGGCGCGATACAGATGTTCTGGTATGGAGCCTTGTGTTTGTACATGATTGGTGCCGACTCACTGTTAGGAAGAACTGCAGCCGTTCCAATCGTACGACATGGTGTCAATGGCCGGCAGACACTGGCGCGCTCTTTTGCCTGCCAACGGTCAATAGATTTAAGTCACGTGATATTCAAACTGCCAAAAGTTCCTTCTATTATCCAAACTTCAAGTTATTGTGCATACAGGTAGACCATAAAAGGGCCGTTCGGATATGGAAAATGTGTATGCCACATCAGTATTCATTTCTATGCACTATGTGCAGGCCATCCACGACGGTGCGAGGGGAGGCTCCTACGCTGGCACTAAAAATATGAGAGGTTTCGAGGTTTGACACTGACCTGTTTCTTTTTTTTCTTCTTTTCTTTTATGGTCATTTACTTAGTCCCACCAATGACCTCCCAAATAGAAAGATTTGTGGATCCAGGAGCTGGATCTTTGGATCCAGATTCAGGATCCGGATCCCCGAATCCGGATCCAGGTGGAGGATCCATCCCCTGGATCCGGATCCTCCTCAAGCTCCGTGGATAGGATCCATGTGCAACCTTACTCCTTAGTTTTTAATGTGTTTCAGACTTAGCCAGATTTTCACAGTCTGCCTCTCACACACAGGGCTCATGGCAATTCTTTCATGGGCCTGCATGTCCTAATTAATTATATCTTGAAGTACACTAATTGCTTCATATAGATTGTCCAATTGTCCCAAACTCCCGAATCGTCTATTGTCCCGCACCTCATCTTTGTGAACTACCTGCATTTTGCTTGGCGCACCACTTAGTATCACAGTGCATCTACGGACGTATCAACTACCTATCGACAACCTCACACGAGTTCTTAGTGCATCTCCACCATTTAGAATATCATAGACTTCATGACAACAACGGTGAATGGAGGGATCGCACCTGGTGACGAGTAGCAGTCATTGGCAAGTACTCCGGCAATGGCAGATAAATAGCATGTGAACAACAATGATCTCAAGGTGAAACAGGCGGCAGTAGCAGCTTTCGTGGCGACAAAGTCGATGGCCAATCCGGTGACGGACCCCTCGAGCTCGGCAAACCCTTCGCCACCACCAAAACCCGTTGGGTAGACACCTAGCACAATGGGAGGCACCAGCCAACAAGCGCAAATCAAGAAAGACCTCTAACAAGAATTGTCGAGAATCAAGATGCTCAACAACCATCTTCTCCAACAGCTCAACGCGACAATGGATGAGCTTTGAGTTTCTCGTGCACGCTAAGCGGTAGTCATTGAGATAAATTTATAACTCTCGAGTGCACCCTAGATTTGACTGACACTCCCTCAGCTGTTCGATCCCACAAACTCAAACTGACCTACGGTTATGATGTGGCTGACGAGTGTGGAGGTGAATTTTATCACTGTTCGGATAAACAACCAGAAAAGGAAATTTGACCTTGCGGCCTTGCTTTTGTGTTGCACAGCTTTGAGTAGGTGGTCCAACCTAAAGGCCATCCAACGGTACCAAGAGACTGGCGGATATTTATCAATGACTCTCGTGACTCTCACATCATCGACTGCAGGTGTACTACCTCTCGAGCAAATAAATCCGACGCGGCACGACTCTCTCACACCACCGGAAACAGGGAGCGACTTTGCGAGCACTACCCTCATTCACTTTCAGAAGCTAAATGAAAAGTCTAACGCACGATACAGACTCCAACGTCTACGTTAGCAGTCCAACGTGACACAATACACTCGGCGTTTCTGCAAAATCATCACCGACAGCGACCTTGACCCCAACGAACTATGTTTCTACTACAACAACAGCCTCAAGTGAGACATTTGGCAAGCAATCACCATTTTTGGCATCCAAGACGACCTTCTGCAAATGATTGTAGCAGTCAACCACATCAACAGTACCAAATACAATGCTCGGATGCAGGAATCTAATGGCCGGTGACCGCAAGGCCACAATTCTTATCGTGGCAGAGGGAAGTCGTAGTCAACGGAAACATCGTCTCCAATGGAAGTTAACGCCATCAATTTGCGTGATCAACAGCTCTGCTGGACTTGTGGAAAACTGGGATATATCCCCCACGACTGCCGAAAGTGACAATAGCAAGCCAAAAGGAGGGGAAGTCGCAAAAAAGGAGTGAAGAGTCGGAAAACAACAAAGGACAAGAATAGGCGACGAGGCTACTGTCCAGTCGGAAAAATATGCACCGACCGATCAGACATATGAGCGGCTCACATCACCGTAGACGAGGGTTCGTAAGATCGTTAATTTTGACGAGGGGTACAAGGATGACCAACCGGCAATACTGCTACGAGTACAACCGAGGGATTGGAAGAGTTGCAGAATGGTTTTGGCACTACTAGACAAGCTTCTCACAAAGTTTCAGCATGATATGGTTTGGATGCAGGGTTTACAGACCGAACCAGGTATATTTGGAGGAAAACCCGTCAATGCACGACTGCAGATCCATCGACTTCACAAACCACTCCGAATGCAAATCGGAGATGTACACACCGTAACGGTCTAGAGGTTTTGTCCAATGAGCAGGAAAGAAAAACATCCCCAAGAAAATTTTCCTATACCAGCACAATTCGCAGGTTGACTAGAGCAGCGGAGAAATTTACATCAGCATTAGTGGCCGGTCAAGCGACCAACAATGCTGCGGCTTTTACGGGAAGCAGCAGAGGTGGAAGCAGTAGAGGAAGTTACAGAAACCACAAAACACCAACCGATATCTCTGGACGTGGCCAAATGATACCTGGAACGTAGAGCCCAAGAGTGCCTAGTCCCTAAAACTCGCAAGTGGGCATCCCTCTTCTTACATCCATGGCCCAGCGTGCGGCGACTTTAGGATGTCTACACCGTTTGGGCGAGGGAACTTTGGCCAACCGCCACGACCTTCTGTGTTCCTTTCCATAAGTTGCTGACAACTTCTACCACTTTCCAAAATGCTCCACATACGTGTCACGAACCATATTGATGGTTCGACATTGTTTGGTCGACTTCTTGACGACACCTGAATTTTATAAAGAAACGTCACGATATTCTCAAAGCCCCTTGACTTCTAGGCGGAGCTTCTCAATTCCACCAATCATGGTGCGACCTTGCACGTGTTTCTTGGCTCAAACGCCAAAGACCCGACTTATGCCTCTTTCTCATTCCGAGTATTGTATGCATGTGCTCGACCTACTTGACACTTATCATCAAAGTACACTTGCTTCATCATATAAATTGTCCAACTGTCCCGGACTCTCGAATCATCTTTTGCCACACACCTCATCCATGCAAAACACCTACGTTGCGCTCGACGTAACATGGAATGACCACAATCATATATCACTATGCTTAGTATTCGTAGCGGTTATCAATTCTTTGGCTAGTCTAGGAAAACTGTTGACCATAGGGATTGGACCCGAGTTTTTTCCCGATTGGCGTTGCGTGGCAGATTTCGTGAAGTCCAGTTCATTCTTTATGAAAAAGCTGGTGGATGTGCAGTCCTGCTATCTGATTTTGACATCCACCAAAATCTTCGCTTTGTCATCGGTGGACCCGTCAGGAAAATCACCAATCCACCAACGTCGAATTTCTTGTATCTTCTGAAAACAAGGAGGTTGTCATGGGTTATTGTGTAATCCAAAAGGATCAATCGGCCAGATAGTCCTGTTTAGGGTTTTGTCCTCTTGCGATATTATGGGCTGCTGAAAGGTCACGAAATTTTGAGCATGTTTGCATCTTGACCCAATGGAAGCTCAAACTTGACTGCGCTGTTCGAAGTTATGAGCCAACCTGAATGGATGGATGGTCCTTGTTACGCCTGGGCGATTCAGGCCGTACAAGTTTTTGAAGTTTTGCAACTGTTTGTTAATGGTTTATTGGCAAAGCTCCAACAGAGACCTTGACCTCGAAGGTTTTGTGTGAATCCATGTTTTCGATGGTCATCTACAGCAGTTCACATGCTTTGAACATACTGCTTATTGTTTTGTTTGTAGGAAAACATCTCCCCTTGAAATCTCGCTATTTGACCGGCCTGCAAGGTGGGACCTTAACGTCAGGTTGGAGCTTGGCGCTGATGCAATTCACTGGCGGATCCATCCCATGGTCATCACTCATCATTACAGTTCTGAGAGGTAGCTTTTCAAAACAGGCGTTTGCCATGCCCCAATGTCTAGATTGCTGCTGTTTATGTTGGCGACTGGTCAGGTCATCGTCTCGGACAAGTTTTCCCAATCCAAAAAGGGTGCAATGACATCATACTCCTCAATTCGGAGCAAAAGCCTGATTTTTCCTACCTCAGAACAATGAGCCTCATTCGCCTCTACCGTGGAATAATAAGCCTGATTCGCCCTTGCCTTGCAACAATAAGCCCAATTCACCCCTTTTGCATGGACGCGAGTTTTCAGGTATAGAAAATAAACGATATACCCCTCTCATTTGTCGAAAGATAGCATGTCGACGTCGCATGGATTCGGTGTCGACATGCTGACGTCTCTTTGTTTTACGCAAAAACCACAAACTCATTTACAGAGGGGTTTGTGATTTTTGGAAGGGGTTTGCGGGGAGTTTGCATGGAGGGGTCCAAGACCCCACATGCACTAAAAGGGAACCTGTTCGGCCTCGTTACCACGGGGCATAGCAGGTGCTCATGCAAAACCCTAAAACCTTGTGTGTAACTAGGGGGTAGGTTTGTGTGTGGGTTGTACATAAAAAAATTAGTAGAAAGTGTTTTCAAAATGAGAACAATGACAAATGGGGAGTCATCAATTCCCCATTCTTCAAGTGTCGCGGATTCCGGCCGACGGGCATTGGCCGGAATCACCAATGCTCAAGGACCCCCACCTCCACCCCCCTTGCCCCCACAGCTCTCTTACCACCCGTTCAATTGTAGTCCTCAATTGCGAGGGCCTCCATCGGCGGATGGGTGGGTGGACTAGTGGGTTGTGTGGACGAGGGGGATTTCCGGCGGTTGACGAAGTGCCGACCGGCATTTTTGTTGTGCGCATCCCCTCCCGCCCCCTTCCGTGCCACCCCATCCCTCAATGCTATCGCGGTCCTCCATCGCGATGACTGCGATGGAGAGCCGTGATCTAGCACCACATGCCCGATTTCACCATGCTCGAGCAGCAACATGCATCCATGTTCAAGCATGGTGAAGAACGGTGGGCGGATGGGGCTTTTTGTTGCAAGAAAGGGACGGATGGGGCTTATTGTTCCAACCGAGGGATGAATGGGACTTATTGTTCTGAGGGAGGGGCGAATGCAGCTTACTGTTCAGATAGAGGGGTATATGAGGGTCAAGGGTGACAAAACACATGGGGGGGATAACCTGCCCAGATAATCATGTTTCCTGCTCTCTCCTTGTGCATGATGACATGCCTTGGAAGTGCAGAATTTTGAGCCTATCTGCTTCCTGACCCGTCCTAAGCTCAATCTTGATTACGTTATTTGAAGTCATAAGCCAACTTGAACGACTGGACGGTCAGTTTGACGCCCAGGTATTTGTGGTCATCATCATTTTCTAATTTTTGCAAGTGTGTTTTAATGATTTATTGGCGGCGCTCGAACGGAGACTTTCATTGTGAATCATCTATTTTGTTCTACATTTTAGATGGTTTTGGTTGCAAGAAAATATTTCTCCCTTGAAAGGTCACTGTTAGGACGGTCTACGAGGTGAGACTTTTACGTTAGGTCGGAACTTGGCACTGACGTAATTTCCCAGTGAAGCCATTTCTCTGGTCATGATTGAGCGTCACATCCCAGTTAGGTAGCTTCTTTAATTGGGTTCTGGCCATGCCCTGATGTCTAGACTGTCTCCATAAATGTTGGCAACTGGTCAGGTCATCACCTCGGAGAAGTTTGCCCAACAGGGGGTAATCGAATCTTTCACCGATAAAAAAAGGCTTGGTAGGCTGCTGCCTCGGGCAAGTTTTCCCTTGGTGTGGCTGCCTGTGGCAATTTTTCCGTTGGATAAATTGGCCAAATAATCATGTTGTTGGCTATATCCTCTTGCGAGGTGATGGGTCTCTAAAATCTGACTGGGTTTTGAGCCTATCTGGTTCGTCACCCATCAGAAGCTCAAACCTGGTGAATTTGTTCAAAGTTAGAAGCTAACCTGTACGACTACAAGGTAATGTTGACGCTCAAGTGATTCTGGCCGTTCACGTTTTCAAAACGATAAATTGACAAGATAATCTTGTTTTCCTCACCGTCCTTGTGAGAGGTGATGTATCGCCAAATGCTACTGGCGTTCGAGCCTATCCGATTCCTCATCGATCAGAGATTCAAACCTGGAATAAATGTACAAAGTTACAGGCCAACCTGAATGGCTGGACAGCAGGCTTTGACGTCCAGGCGATTCTGGCCGTCCTTGTCTTCCAAAATATCAAACTAGTCGTTTATCTTTCACCGGCAGCGCTCGGGCGTGAACTTTGATGATGGTTTGATTCCATGATCAGTTTTGTCCTGTGTTTTCTAATGTTATATGCTGGTGCTTACCTATTTTGAAGTTTAATTCTTTATTTTATGTTGGATTAACTTGCAAGATAATCCTGTTTCCTGCTCTTTCGTCAGTCCAAGTGATGTGCCGGTGGAAGTGCGCTACATTTTGAGCTTATTTGCTTCCCGCCCCATGCAAAGCTAAAACCTGATTACATTGATTCAAGTTAGAAGCCAACCTGAACGACTAGATGGTCATTTGGACGTGGTTCTGGCAGTCCACGTTTTCTAAATTTTGCAACTGTTTGCTTATGGTTTATCGGCGGCGCTCAAACTAATACATTGAAAGTAAAAGTCCTGTTTGGTTTTCCATTTTAGGTGGTTTTCGTTGCAAAAAAACATCGCTCCTTGAAATTCCTCCGTTTGGACAGCCTACAAGGCGAGACTTTTTCGTCAAGTCGAAGCTTGGCACCGTTGCCATTTACCGGTGGAGCAATCATATGGTCATCGCGGACCGTCACATTTCTGGTAGGTAGCTTCTTTAAGTAGGCGCTTGCCATGTCCCGATGTCCAGATCATCGCTGTATATGGTGACAACTGGTCAGGTCATCGCCTCGGACAAGTTTACCCTTTCATGTCCGGCGTACGAGGTAAAAGATTCACGTCAGGTCAGAGTCTGGCGTTGACACGATTGGCCGGCGGATTGATCATGTGGTCGTCCTGATCGTCACATGTATGATGGAGAAAAATTCAGAGTAGGCGCTCGCCATGCCCTAGTGTCTACATCGTTGCAGAAAATAATGGCGACTGGTCAGGTCGTCACGGATGTTTGGTGGGGTACCGACGGATGACAAGTGCCCTGGCGATATCCCGTGTGAACAGACAAACCGAAGTGCGTGGACGTCAAGGATGTTTGGAAATGTAGCAACGACGAGCAATAACTGCATCCTTTGGGGGGGTTGCACTATACGTGGATGGAATGTCTTCGAACCGGTCGATGTGTACTTCCGGCAGGTTCCCCTCAAACCCCCTTGTCTTTGCCACGAAACGTCGCTCTGACGTTGACATAATTTTTCGGCGTGAAGAATGCATTACGTTGCAAAGGGTTGCAAACCTATATGACATGACACTTTGAACCACAACCATAGTTTCCAACACGTTATTTAAGTTTTGGAGTTGTTCGGTTCGTGTCACTTACAGAGTTCTTCCACATTGGCAACTCACACCGGAACAATGTCTTGGGGACGGACCCCTACCAGTGTGCCTACACACAATGGGTGGTCTGTGGATGCCATGTGGCTTGAACCAAGCAAAGCAAGGCGACAGTGGAGGCTCATCAAGCAGGAGTGGGGCCGGAGACATGCACCCTATCATCGGTTATTGATTAATGGCGAAGCCCCAACCCCGGAAATGATGTGTTGGGTGACTGGACACCGGATGCCTTCACCCCGGCCAAAAGATTGTTTGCATATCTAGGAACCCTGGAAGTCTACAAACTCGTTAGTGGACGAAGTCATAATGCATCTTGCAAGGTTGTGAGGACGACTGATAGTTGTCCATGATAATCATTCTTTGCCAACTAATTACTGTTCCCACTCACTTGTCCTAATGGTAATGCGAGATGTACAATGTACACACGTGGTATGACATGGTAATGTAGGTTTTTCATGACTTGCCATTATGGGACTAGTGGAAACATCGTGTTTAAATCCTCGGAATTTTACATGACATGACCAATTTGCACAGTCTGCGAAGAAAGTCCTTGTGTATAATGGAGCTGAAGTGACTTCATGCCCGAGAGGTGTACCATGTTTACACATGGTATGGCATGCTAATGTACATTTCTTCATGACTTGCCATTATGGGACTAGTGGATACGTCTTTAAAATCTCGGAATTTAAGAAAACATGCCCAAAGCAAGCATGATCGATTTGCACTGTTTTGGAATAAATTACGTGTGTGCGATGGAGTTGAAGTGACTTCATGCACGGGCATGTCTTCATTAATTCCACGTAAAAATATACAAAATTCCCACGTATAGTGTGACAAGCAACAATAATGAAAAGCACACAACGACCAAGTTTAATGGAAAAGAGGTTGTAACCCCTACATAAAGAAGCTAGTGTATGTGGTCGTGTGGTCCCTATGTGGTCCCAATGTGGTCCAAATGTGTACTCAGCATGCAAAGCATAGGATAAAGGGACCTGTGCATCCGCTCACCAACCAACGCTAGACTGAAGGAGGCAAAGAGTAGATCCAGGACATGATCTCACGGGCGGCACACAAGTTGCCAGTGACACGGCAATAATCTGGGTAGGAGTCTATACCCTACTCCCGCCTAAATTCGCACATAAATTAATTCCCATGGTGTTCGACCCTGTTCCATAATTCCTTCCAGGTTGTTCGTGACTGTGCAGAAATTGCTTGGCATGGTTATGAATATTTGTGTACCAGTTTTCCGTGGTCATTTTCTGAATTATTTTGTTCCATAAAGAGATGACAGGGTGACGTCGGTTCTTTTCTGGTGCTAAATTCCCCATGAATTCAGGTCTCGGCGCACGGTGAAGGTGTGCATGTGCCGAATCGCTCTCTGAGAGTCCCAGAGCGAGGCTCGGCACAAGCGCCGAACCTCTCTCGGCTTACACACCTCACGCAGCGGTCCACCTTGGCTGCTCAATTTCGAGCGTTCGAATTTGAGTGGTCAAGTCCTCCACCTGCACCGAACTGTGGAGGATCGAACCAGATCACTCCGAATTTTCCCAGCCCATATATCCATCTGCCCCATATCGGGAGTGGCCCATAATTTTGCCAAGGTAGTTCTAAATAGATAAAAAAAAAAATCCTCCGTGAATACCCATGCGAATTTAGGCGGGAGTAGGGTATATTCATCTTCGTCTTCTGACTTTGATGTGGAAGAGGTAGACGAATAGTCCTCTGAGTTGCTGTCGTCCATGTCGTAGAAGATGTCTTCATCACATGTGTGGCACGGACTGTCATCGCGTCTAAGGGACCCTTGAGAACATGGACAAATGTACATTTTGACAATGTAAACTGGCATTGGCACCCATTCCTTCCAACCCATGAGGATGAATGTCACACCAACGCCGACTATGAAGGATGTCACACACTCCATGACACTTGCCACCGGTGGCAAGAAGTGTTGCACAATGTGAAGCATGGTGAAAAGAAATGGTCAGTGCAAGAGAAGGAACAACACAATGGCCGCCTCCTTTATTGCACAACATGTAACGACCTAAGTCGCAAATGAAGCATTTTCTGTGCACAATGTTTTATGGCTATGGGACAGAATTTTTGCATAGACTTCTTCTAGAATTAGCGTTTTAACGAAAACAAGGACATTACAATTGGAAAAACAGAGTTTTAAATTCAACTCCCTCTCAGCAAAGAAAGTGTCAAATAGGACCACGCACAATCTGACCCTCCATAACCCTGTTGGTCTTCACACCAGGGGTTCGTCAGCACTACAAGGTCTATCCATGAAAACAGTTGTCTTCCTAAGTCTGTGCTTCCTTCTGGTCCCAATTGAGGATGCCGGTCCCACATCTGCAAGCTGGTAGTAGACCTTTCTGCTAGTGACACTTGTGACTGCTCTCCATAGTTGTGCATGACTTGAAGAACACATATCATGTGGTTGAATTCTTAATTTGCACAAAGCTACAAAACGGGAGTAAACCGATGAAAAAAAAGAGAACAATACGTCAACCTTACATTCTATAAGACTTTGGGGACGTCGTCCCACTGCTCCATGTATTCATCCCAGCCATCCATGATGCAAGCCTGCTGCTGCTCACGAACATTGCGATCCTCCCACTCCCTCTACTGCCTGGGGTTAGTGTAGTGGTTGTTGTCCTCCTGCTCCTCCTCCTCCAAATCACTCAAAATGTGCCTTTCTATATCTTAAATCTCTTCTCGTGCAGAGTCATATCTCGCCGCCTCAGGGTCGTACTTAGCGTTGTCATTAACGACTATGGTTTTTCCCGTTACTACTGCAGTTGCTACTACGACTGTTGAGGCTGTAGTTGCAACTCTGCTTGTAGAAGCACCTGTGGCTTTGTTACGTGCATACCCTGGCCATCCCCAGCCTACACTAATGCCGGGCGCGCTGGTGCCTGGATTGTCGTCCGAAAGTAGAACAATATTTTTTTGCTGCCGTACCCAATGTAATTGCGGTTTTCGCAGATGTAAATGACGTACAAGTGGCAGCTGTAGCAACTTCAACTGTTGTAGCTGTAACCTCTCTTTCATCTTGGGTCTCCCTTGGAGGCCACCACCCAGCATAAGCCTCCGCCCTGATAGTGTCTCCTGCGCGATGCACGCGGCATCGAAGAGCATTGGTAGCTGACCCTGCATCGAGAGCCACAACAGGCTTGTTCACACACTTCTTCATTGCGTGTCCCTTTTGGTCGTAATGAGGAAAATTATAGTTCTTTCGACGCCTGTCTTCTCGGTCCCAGCGTACGCTCTTGGGTTGCCCTGCACCACATCTAGGGCCCGGCTGCTGCCACAACACCTCCTCCTTGACTTTCAACGACGCTGAATTGATGTCTGGCATTGGGAAATTGTACATGCACCTATACGCCGTGTGTGTGTCCAACATCGCATAGGGGCTCAGCCTGCTCCCCACGGCTGGTGTTGAAGGTGCATGCATGCGCTCAGGGTTGGCCCCACTCCTTCCACGCCTCGTACGTGCACGTGCGGTCCAGCACGTTCACCATGCGTGTCCTGTTGATGGGCCCCTTCACATAGGCCGAGTGGGGTCCTTTCTCCACCACATCGCAGCCGTGGGCTAAGACGATGTTGTTCAACAGTCGCTTTGCAGGTGTGGTCACAAGGTGTCCTTTGCATGCCTTGCTCAATCTGCGCCGATCTATAAGCAATCGTTGCACCCAAGTGTACAAGGACACAAAGTACTAGATTGGAAATGGTTTTCTGTACTCAATGGTGTGAGCGTTCAAGGAATCCACCGTATTCGATGTAGTTTGCCCTCCACGGCCGAGAGTACATGTAGCGTGGTAGTGGCGCGCCGACCGGTTGAAAGAGCCACTTGGCTTGAGTGGGGTCACCTGGGAATGTGGACGGTGAGACGGGATGGCTTGAAGGTTGGAGACCCTCAAGCACCGTGGTTTTGGCCTAGTCGGCCAATGACTATGTCGAATCCATTACAGTACAGTACAATCTGGTCCACTGCTCCTTCAGGATGCCGCCAACCCTGTCTGCTCCGAGAAGGTTCATTGCAACTCTGTAGTTTAATGCACGCAACTGTTCTTCACACCTCCGCCTCTCTACAGGTGTCAGCGTATGTGCCACGTGCCGAAACAAGTATCCAGCTTGCTTGCCGAACTTTTGCCTGATGTTTTGCCGTAGGTGGAAGCAACAATACATGTGATGTGCCACGGGACATTCTTTCTCCACTGCATTTGACAATCCCTTGTTGCGATCTGAAAGGATGACTGTACCCTATTGTGCAGTGGTAGGATACGCGATTGCCAATTGCTCCAAGAACCATTTGTAGTTTTCCTCGTTCTCCCCCTCATCATCGTCCACGCCATCGGGACAACGTTGTCGTTGGCATAGAGAAATTGGCTGATGAGGAGGATCTGCTTATGACCGCTCTTGAGACGGGTACCGTCCATTGTGAGGATCCGGCGAGCGTGTTGGAAACCCAACACAGTGGCTCCTGGTGCCATGAACTCACAAATGAAGATGCCGTCCTTGGATGCCTCGGCCATAGCGTGTGTGTTGCGATCTACATACTCTACTTGCAAGGCATGGCAGAGACGATGTTAGAAGCACGAATAAAATAAGTCAGGGTACAGATGATGCACTACAAAGATATGACATATTGTCTGAACGCATCGTAGTGGACAGGGAAGAGGCTCCACAATTGAGCTTTCGGCCCGGGGAGATTTTCCTATGCCTTGGAAACATTGGAAATATTTTAGGGCATGCAGGCCCATGCAAGAACGAACATGAGCTCTGTGTGTGAGTGCGATACAAGACGGCAAGAATTTGGCTAAGTCTGGAACGCTGAATATAAAAGAACAAGGAGAGTTTACAAATGAGCCCATAGCGGGCTTATATAGGGGCGCCGGCAGCTAGCCGCACCGGGCCCCGTCGCCCCTGCTAAACCCAAATGAGTCAACAGGGAGAACACACTACATACACCATGACAGCAACAAAGGTGGTCTCCTCGAGGCACCGGAACAGCTCTCCGAGTGCCGGGATCTCGACCACCGAGAAAATATGAGCAGTGCCAAAAAATCTCAGAATCAACGTTCAGACATCACAGACGGCTTTCCGAACATCAAAAGCCCCACAACAGCCATCGGGTCTCCTCGTCGCACCGGTACAGTCCACCGGGTGCGCGGGTCTCAACCCACCGAGAAAACTCTCCTACCTCCTAACAAGCCCACATGGCTGCTGGAACGCATCGACCACGTCTCGCCGGCGTTATCGTAGGTGCTGGAGAAGTCTCGGTGCAGTCTGGAGGACCGTCGCGTCGTCATACCCTCCTCTACCATATACCCCGAATGTGGGTATATCGGTAAACCAGCGGTGTCGGTCGTGACGGGTGGAAGCCACACAAACCAACACTCCCCCTGGCTGACATAGACGTCCACGCCAGAACGAATGAACGAAGGCATGGAACAACAACGCATGCCAAACCACAATATGCACCAGGCAACCACACACACACGTCAGCTACCCACCTAAGGTCTCCCTAGACACTGGCACATGCTACCAAGTGTCTGGGTCTTGACCATGAGAGGAGTGATGCACACGTGCACAAACCAGTGTAATGCACATCACACACATGTCAGGCGACAAGCGGGTCTCCTCGTGACACTGGCAGTACCGGTGTCCGGGTCTAGACCGCTACGAGCAATCCAACACAACAGCATCATCATCTAAACACCGGATCATGGGAGGATCTCCTCGTAACACGGGTGTAACTCACCACGTGTCCGGGTCTCGACCCCAAAGAGCGACCCAGCTAACATACAAATGCCACACGTAGTATGGACACACACCAAGACACACGATCACATGGTCTCCTTGTGACATTGGTACAACCCACCAAGTGTCTGGGTCTCGACCAACAGTGTGCTATCGTCGACATGCAGCTATGCAGGCACGTAGCGTGAGCCACACGCCGGATGCTGTAGATGTTCATAGCAGAGCATGGACCTCACCATGCATTTCCCATGACATCGCGTCAGGTCGAGGTCCACACAACACTCCCCTTGGGCAGATGAACCTGGTAGCTATGTCCTCGATGGAGATGCTGATGTCGTGGCTGAATAGATCCTGGGTGATGAGTCATGTTGTGTATCTGTCATGTAGAGATAGCTCCCCCTGTCATGTGCGAGTCGGCTCCCGCCCTCAAAGACGAAGTGGTGTCTCCAGCTACGACTCCTCACGCCGTTGCAGCATCACCTGGAATGTACCAGTCCTCACGTGACTGCCAAGGGTCCCAACTCACACTCTCTCCTCTTTGCTCTACCGTGATGCATTTGTGTATGACAGAGGAAAGGGAATGGGCAAGCAGCACGCAAGCGTGGATGAAGTGGCGGAGCTGGCCTCCGAGGCGGGACAGAGCACCCTGAGGCACAGAGGTGTACCGCCGGAAGAGGAGGGCTGGAGCGACGAACCGGATCACCACTCGTGGATGAAGATGACGATGGGGCAGATGAGTCGGGTGGATGAAGGTGTGTGATGGCTGTAGTAGAAGGAGGAGTGATGATGGGGTCGAAAGGAGCGAGGATGGCGGAAGCCGAAGGCACGCTCACCTCTCCTATGACAGTGTCTCCAACGAACGTCATACTCAGAGCTTGTACAAGATCCTCCCCGAGTATAGGTATGCCAGATGCTGCTGGCGGAAGGCTCGTGCAGATAGAAGTGATGATCCCCTCCTCTGAGAATCGCTCATGCGCTGCCATCATCTCCCGCTGTAGCATGACTACACGCTCCTGAAGATCAGCATAATCTGCCACGGACATGTCGAGGTGGCCCATGTCGACCTGGTGGAGGATAAACTCTGCCTCACTGGATGCTGCACTTGCAGACTGCACAACCCGTGAGTATAGCGCCATCTGCATCTCTGCTGCTGAAGAGGATGGAACTGGTCCTGTTGCATCCTCCTGGGGGTCAACCAAGCTCGCAATATGCTGAGACGCTGGGACATCGGATGCAACTGCAAGTGTCGCATCCACATCACAACTCGTGTTTGTCATGCGAGGAGTAAGCGGTCGCATGCCGAGAGAGAAGGAGAAGGAGGAGTCGTCAGAGTCCGTGGAGCATGTGGAAATGTCGTCCGTGCAGGTACTACCACTCTCAACATCGATGTGATCAGCAGGGCCACCAACAGGTGAAAACGAGGGGGCAGAACTCAGCTCCTACTGATGAGGTGACTCCATCCGCGTGTACGAATCTGCTCCAGTGTCCTCGACTGCCGCCGTAGTGGACACAGGTGTGTAGGACTCCAGTTCGGCAATGCCCGTCAAGGTGACGAACAAGCGTAGCTGGCGCTCACGCACTGTCTCCCCGGGAAGGCTGGTCGCTGCCACCTGCTCGATGATAGAGTGAGGACAACCATCTGACTTCGTCATGTATGTCGCTGCTCCGTCGTGTATACGGGAACCTAGAGACTCAGGGAACATGGGTGAATCCTCACGCTCAAGCTGGTCCTCAGGTAGCACAGATGACACGGTGAAGCCTGCTGAGTCTGCTGTAGCACGTGTCCCAATGACACCTCTCAGAACTGCTGCTCTCAAGAATGCCTCATCCTCCAAAAGAACATCCGGCCGAATCTGCTCATGCACTGCGACTACTATTGTACTTGTGTGAATCCCGTGCGCCAATGCCCCCGGAGATCCATATGGGGCATCCCGATCCGCACGATACTCGTGTGCCACCGCCGGGCCACCACCGGTCGGAGTCGCGAGTGGCACCGCCCAAGCACGCGGCACCTGCACTCCTCATGCAACCTGTTGCTGCAGAACGTCCGGCTCCTGCCCCGGCGTAGATGTCAAACTCGATGACATACATGTCTCAAGCCCTCCAACATCCGCCAGACTGGTGTGAGCCTGCTGTACACACTCTCCCAAAAGTCCGGTAGACGCATCCCGATCCATATGTGACTCCTGTGCCGCCGCTGGGCCTCCACCGGTCGGAGCCGCGAGTGGCACCGCCCAAGGACGTCGTGTCTGCGCTCCTCCTGATGTAACCTGCTGCTGCAGAAGATTTGGATCCAGCCCGGACGTGGAAGTCAAGCTCGATGACACGGAAGTCTCCACCATGAATGCCATGTCGGGATCGGACGCCACACCATGTGCTGTCACCGTATCATCTAAGCCTGCCTGAGCTCACGCTCGGGCACCACGGCCCGGCGCGAGTTCGGATCCTGCCGCTACGGTCACATCAGGCAATGCGCGGTGACCACGCTCCCCCTCGACAGGTACAGCAACGGAGGCCGAGGAGGTGGAGGATGTATCAAAACCGGCACGAGCACAACGTGCGGAGCGCTGACGCCGACGTCGCGGGGTTACTCGACTGGAACGATTGTATGAAGACATGTCATCGCGAGGTGGCATTGTGGTCGCAACGGAGTGGAGGATCGAAAGGATGGTGGTAGCCTGGGACTTGCTGGCAGGTGGAGCTGAAGGTACAACATCGAATGAGTAAGGAGGAGAGGATGGAGGAGATGTGATCGAAGAGGCCGTCGAGAAACGAGTAGCAAAAGTACGCTCAGTGATGACGAGGTCAAAGAGCCGCTGCACCGTCTGCCGCAGGCCGTGGATCTCGGCAAATATGCTCCCAAGAGGTCTTGCTAGTGGATCTACCAACGCCGGCAGATCCGTATGTTGTGGGGGACACAGGCTCGGACGAGAATGTAGCTAAGGTGGATGCTAGCCGGGAGGGCGCGTCCAATAGCGATGCCAACCATGACGCCCATCACCACAGTAGTAACAGGCGAATGCGTAGGGCGCCTGCACAGATGTCCGCCTACTCATCTTGTGCGTTGGACGATGGATAGGTACCGAGGGCAACTACTCCCGGTGGTGAACACCAAGCCACGGGAGAGAATGAAGCCAATAGGTACTGTCACTCCTGGAGGTTACGGCGTCCGGGTCAGCAAACGTGACCAGACAGGACGAGCTGCACTACCACAGCACGCTCGGAGACTAAAGTCTGACTAACTGCGGCCACTAATGTTATTGCCACTAATAGAGCGAAGACTGCTCGAAGACGAGAAGGGGTGGCGGCTGCAGGTGTGGCTGCTGCTCCAAGCGGTAGACGACTTAGCCCTCGGAAATGGTAAGACCCGAATCCAGCTTCGATCCTACGGAGTGAAGTGCGCGCACCAATCCACGGGCCCCAGGAAGACACCGGTCTAGGACGCGTCTCGAAAAGGAAGTCGCCGTCGATGAGAGTCCGCTGTCGGCCGGGAAGTGGAGACTACAAGCGCTGAAGCAACTGCTCTACACTATGCAATCATCGACACTCCACCGCCACCACCGTTGTTGCTACAAAAGCAGTTGTCCTTGCTATGGCTGCTACAAGTACGAGTGTTGCAGCCGTTGCTGGACGGGTTACAGCTGCGGTTGTCGGCGGCAGGGATTGAAAGGTTTTTTTCCCTTTCTTTTTTGTCGTTATTCTCTTGCTCTTAGGCCCCCTTCTGTGTTTTTTTTGTTTTTTTTCCTCACCCTTCACTGTTGGTTTTTTGTGCTCATTGTGCTCTGTTGTGTCCTCCCGGCTTGTGTACATCGGCGTGCAGATGACTGACGGCGAGACTCGACGTCGATGGAGTGTCGTCCGGTGGAGCCGTCGCACGCTGAGGTCGTCTCGCAGTTCGCTGGAGCCCCCTCTCTCCGGCGACGTGTTCAGCTCCATCGGCAGGCCTCCTCGGCGGTCGCACTGCCGGCAGTCACTGCCACCGCAGTCGCTATCTTCATGCGTCCAGCGCGTACTGTCGTGTCTGCGTCATCATGCACTGCCTAGGGTCCCAGTTGCATGTTGCATGGCCCTGTTTGGCAGCATAAACCATCGTGGGCACTACCTGGGTTCAGGCTGCCATAACTCCTCACTACTATTTTTCTAGCAGATTCTGACCGCACGGCTGCGTTCGCAGCATCAGTATTATGGTATGGTCCAGTTTTCAGGCAAAACGGACGACGCCCGGGTTTTGGGCTGTCGGCTGTCTGGCAGGCCTCACCGAGAAAGCCTGCCAGCCTGAAATTAGCTATTTTCTGATTGGCTGATGAACTGAGTAACAAGCTCTACAGAGCTGGAGGGGGGCTAGAACTTGGAGGGGTCCCCCATTGCTGTTCATTCTTCATTCCTAATCAGTCATTATCAGTTTTCAGTTGCTTTCTGGCGCTAACTCTGGCGCGCGTGTTTCTGAGTAACAAACCCAGAGCTTCCAGACGTAGACTCTAGAGCAG
Source organism: Penium margaritaceum (assembly GCA_023375785.1). Lineage (NCBI taxonomy): Eukaryota > Viridiplantae > Streptophyta > Zygnematophyceae > Desmidiales > Peniaceae > Penium > Penium margaritaceum. The sequence goes on from SZWC01018517.1 coordinate 42,995, forward strand.
CAGACTGAGGGGGCAGCTGACTTAAGCAACGAGCGTGGAATCCCGCACACTGCATCAACAACGCTGCTGCCCCAACCTACTGCATAGTTTCCATTTTGGTATCAGAGCCAGAGCGTAGCAGCAGCAGCAGAAGAGTGGCGAACAGGTGCCAGACAACACCGGCGGACCCCCATACGCGCCAGTGCAGGGGAAATGCTGCCGGATTTTTTCCGACAGTATTGACCCTCCTGGTGGCGGCGTCAGATGTTTTCCCACGGCCACTGGGCCAGGGGAAATGCTGCCGATATTTTTTCGGCAGCACTAACTCCCACGCATGACGCGAGGAGGTGAGCGGCAGGCGCCGTCTGACGTCTGTGAGCGACGCACGCGGCAACGTCACCCAGGTGCAGTGACTGGCACCACCAGCAGCAGCAGGCAGAAGCAGCAGCTTGTAGCAGTTCGCAGCAGCAGTAGCTCGCAGTGGCAGCAGCAACAGCAGCCCGCAGCAGCAGCAGCTCGCAGCAGCAGCAGCAGCAGTGTGCAGCAGCAACAGTAGCGTGCAGCAGCAGTAGCAGCCCGCAGCAGTAGCCGGCTGCAGCAGCCCGCAGCAGCAGCAGGCAGCAGCCGCATCACGCAGCAGCTGCAGCAGCGTGCAGCAGTAGCAGCGGGCTGCAGCAACTGTTGCAGCGAGCTGCAGCAGCCGCCAGCTGCAGCAGTAGCAGCAGCTGGCAGCTACCAACTGCGGCTGCTGCTGCCCGCTGCTCGCAGCGAGTGAGCAGCGAGCAGCAGCCCGCTGCTGCCAGCGAGCAGCAGCTCGCTGCTGCTAGGCAAGCAGCAGCTCGCTGCTTGCAGCAGACAGCGGGGTGTTGCCCACTGTGACAAGGAAAAAAAAAGAGACAACGAAAAAAATTCCCCCACCCCCGCAGCTCGCTACAGCATCCTGTAGCTGCAACGAGCAGCTGCTGCAGCACGCAGCAGCTGTAGTAGCACTCAACTGCATCAGCGAGCTACAGCAGCTCGCTGTTGTAGTAGCAACAGCCACAGCAACTGTTGCAGCTCGCAACACGAGCAGTAGCAGCTGCAGCACCCACAGTTGTAGTAGCAGAAGTAGCAGCAGCAAACAGCAGCAGCAGCAGCAACACCAGCAGCAGCAGCAGCAGTAGCAGCAGCAGTAGTAGCAGCAGCAGCAGTAGCAGCAGCAGCAACAGCAGCAGCTACAGCAGCATCAGTACCAACAGCAGCAGCGGCGGCCCCAACACTCGCCACTGTTGACGTCAGCACACCTCTGCTGACGTCACTACTGACGTCACTACTGACGTCACTGCTGACATCATCAACAAAAAAAAGGAGGAGGGTGAAAAGGGGAAAGGGGGAAGGCCAGAGGAGTGGGTAGACTCCCCACTCCCCCAACCTCCTACTGAAGCAGCAACACAAAGACAATAACACAAAACAAAAAAAAACACAGAAACCAAGGCATGGCTGGTAGTCCCAGCGAGGGGGGGTCCTCCTCTGATGGGGGGACCCCTACCCCTCCTTTCTTGCAGCGATTGCTGCAGCAGCAGCAGCAACAGCACCCGCCGCCACTGCAGTAGCAGCAGCCGCCGCCGCTGCAGGACCAGCAGCTGCCATCGCCGCAGCAGCAGGACCAACCGCCGCCGCCACACCAGCAGCAGCAGCCGCCGCCATTGTAGTAGCAGCAGCCACCGCCTCTGCAGTAGCAGCCGCCGCTGCTGCAGTAGCAGCAGCCACCGCCCATACAGCAGCAGCCACCGCCGCTGCAGCAGCAGCAGCCGCCGCCTCTACAACAGCAGCCGCCACCGCTGCAACAGCAGCAGCCACCGCCCATACAGTAGTAGCCACCGCCTCTGCAGCAGCAGCAGCCGCCGCCCCTATAGCAGCAGCAGCAGCAGTAGCAGCAGCCCACTGGTAACGTTGGCAGCACCCCTGACCCACTTGCTGATCTTCAGCAACAACTCGCCGCCTTGACACACCAGCTTGCGGCGCTACAGCCAGTCGCCTCCCAAACCGCCACCAGTGCGCTGCCGTCGTTCATCCCTCCAGGACACACTAGCCCCGCGGTGTCCTTCGCCACATACTACTTAGCACAGCATCAGACTCAGCGCCAACGGCAGACAGTGACCTCCGTCCTTGGCCCCACTCTGGGTGCCGGCCGTAGGCAGAAGGACTTTGAGACGCCGCCACCGCCGCTTCAGGCCGACGAGCAGTTCCGGAGCTGGGAGCTCAGCTTCCGGATCTAGGCGCATGGTGAGGGTCTGTGGACCTACTACACCCTCCCTTACGACTCCACCCAGGCCGACCAGCTATATGATGCTGGTCGCGCCGTCCACGCCCTTGTACCAGTTGCCCCTCCAGCTTCCCGCCTTGCCCTAGAGCCCTTCCTCGGTGACTTCACCGCTGGCGCCATCCCAGACCCGGCAACCGCCTGGCACGTCCTCACCAGACCCCATCGCCTATCCAGCGACGCTGAGATCAGCCGTCTGCTCCGGGAGTTCAACTCCCTCCACATGGGGGAGGCCGAGACGGTCACTGCCTACTGGCAGCGAGCGGAGGACATCCTCCGTCGACTCGGCAAGTCGGCTCCACCCCCTCTGTCCGCGCTCCTCACCATCAAGCGCGGCGCCACCAGCGCATACGCTGACGTCTTCGTCCACTATCCTCAGGACGTCCTCACCACCATGGAGGCCCAGGGCACTCTCATGCCCTGGGCATACGAGCTCTTCCTCCGCATTGAGGAAGCTTGCCAGGAGTCCTAGCTCCATCGCGCAGAGGCCCTTGCATCCCCTGCCATCGCCACCCCTGCCGTTGCCTCCGTGGCCGTTGCCTCCCCCGTCGCAGCTACCTCATCGTCCTCAGGGAAGAAGAAGAAAAGCCGGAAGAAGAAGGGCAAGGGTCCATCGCAACAGCAGCAGCAGCAATCATCGATCGGTCCCAGTGGTAGTGGCTCGGTCTGCCACAACTGTGGCCAGCCTGGGCACGGGTGGTACACGTGCCCTCTCCCGACGGATGAGGCCCGCGTCATCGCCACCATGCGACGCCAGCGGGAGCGCCGCCTCGCCTCTGCCGCCGTCGCTGCTGCTGGTCCTACCACTCCGACCTCGTCCAGCACCGCTCCCACTCCGACGACTCCGCCTGTCCTGCAGCCACCCGCGCCGCAGCAGTACTACCCGCAGTAGTACTACCCTCAGCCGTCGGCACCTCCGCTTCCTTCGCCGGCTCAGTCACCCTACTACCCGGGCTCCGGCGCCGTCACTCCGTATTCTGTCTACACTCTTGTACCGTCATCCCGCGAGCGTCAGCTGGAGCAGTTCATCGCGCTCCAGCTTGGCCTCCCTCGTCCTCCTCCCCAGGGAAGTGCGAGTTGCGTCACCTCCTGCCCTCCAGCCCATCCCTGCATGACTGAGACTGAGCTGCGGTCGTGTCCAGTTTCCTCGTCTGTCTCGTCGTCTCCCGTGATCTCATCCACCCCACTCCTTGACGACATTGCATGGCTTGACGACTGGCAGTCTCGTTTCGCGCCTCCTTCCACCGTGTCCGCGTCCCTCGCGTGCTGCCATGTGACCGTTACTGATCTGGCGACCCCTGTCCAGGACCCTGCTCAGACTTGGATCATCGACTCCGGGGCCACGCATCACATGACGGCCTCTCGTGAGGCCTTCAGTATGCTCGGTCCCTTCGGCGATGTCTCCGGTGCTCGGACGGGCTCCGGACAGGTGTTGCCTGTCTATGGGGTAGGCGTTGTTCGTTTCCGTGGTCCGGCTGGTGACGTCTTTTTGACCGATGTGCTCTTCGTCCCTGGTCTCGAGCTCAGCCTCCTGTCCGTGACTGCCCTTGACCGCATGAGCATGGACGTTGTGCACTCACGTGGTGTCGGCACTGTGTCGTTACGTCCGTCGGGTCTTGTCGTACTGCACGCCACCGCTTGTGGCAACTTGTGGCACGTTACCCGCCTCGCTTCCTCCCCTCCCGTCTCCTCCCCGTCGGCTGCGACCGGTCATGTGTTCGTCACCAGCACGCTTTCTCCTCTGCACACCCGCCTCTTGCACCGCCGCCTTTGCGACGTCCACTCTGCCGTAGTAGAGAGCATGCTCCGCACCCAGCCGGCCAAGGGCCTTGATCCGGAGACCTTCCCTCTCCCATGCCCCACTGAGTGCATTGACTGCGCTCAGGGAAAGATGCACCGGTCCACGTACCCCCTCTCCTCCTCATGGGCGTCCGCCCCCCTTGACCTTGTCCACTCGGATGTCATGGGCCCTCTCCCCACCGAGTCCGTCGGTGAGCATGGCCGCTATGTCCTCACTCTGACGGACGACTACTCTCGCTACCGTTGGGTCTTCTGCCTTCGGCAGAAGAGCGATGTCGCCCGAACCATTCAGGACTGGCTTGTCCTCGCGAAGCGCGAGTGTGGCCGCCCCCTACGTCGCTTTCGCTCCGATTGTGGTGGCGAGTATTTGGGTAAGGCCACGACCTTTCTCGCCTCCCGCAGTATCCGCCATGAGACGTCTGCGCCCTACACACCCGCCCATAACGGCGTCTCCGAGCGGTGGAACCGCACCATGGCTGACGCCGTCCACACCATGCGGGTCGAGTCCGGTCTCTCCGATGGCTTCTACTTTGAAGCCATGGCCTACATGACCTGGGTCTGGAACAGGGTTCCCCACGGTCCCCTTCCCCGCCATTCCACGCCCTATCAGCACTGGTGCGGTTGGCGTGCTGACCTCCGCCCGGCTCGCGTCTGGGGCTGCGTAGCCATTGTGTGGCTGTCCGCTCCACAGTAGGGTGGCAAGCTTGCCCTCCACGGACGCCCCTACACCTTTCTCGGTGTGTCTCGTCAGTCCAAGGCCTGGCGCTTCTGGGACCCATCCCGACACTGCATCGTCGAGTCCCGCGATGCCCTCTTTTTCGAGGACCTGTTTCCCCGCGACCTCATCCGCTCCGGCTCGTCTGTGTCCCTCCTGTCGCGTGGGGGAGTGGTGAGTCCGTCCTCCATCCTGTCGCTTCAAGGTGACACATCACTCCGTCCCTCTGAGCCGGCAGCCCCAGTCGCGTCCGCCGGCTCCTCCGGGCCGGCAACCCCAGTCGCGTCTACTGGCCCCTCCGGGCCAGCAGTCCCAGTCGCGTCCGCCGGCTCCTCCGGGCCGGCAACCCCAGTCGCGTCTACTGGCCCCTCCGGGCCGGCAGCCCCAGCCGCGTCCACCGGCTCCTCCGGGCCGGCAACCCCAGTCGCGTCCGCTGGCCCATCCGGGCCAGCAGCCCCAGTTGCGTCCGCTGGTCCCTCCGGGCCGGCAGCCCAGTCGCGTCCGCTGGTCCCTCCGCGCCGGTAGCCCCAGTCGCTTCCGATGGCCCCCCCGGGCCAACATCTCCAATCGCGTACGCTGGCCCCTCCGGGCCAGCAGCCCCAAACGCGTCCACTCGCCCCTCTGGGCCGGCAGCCCCAGCTGTGTCCGCTGGCCCCTCTGGCCCAACAGCGCCTTTGGCGTCTACTGGCTCCTCCGCACCAGTAGCACCGTCTGCCTCCGTCGGCCCGTCGGACTCAGCACCATCTTCTGCCCGACCGCGCTACACACGTGGCCCAAGCGGCAGCCTCCGACCTCGGCCAACAGTGAGTGCGCAGACCATCGCTCCCCGTTCCGTGGCGCCTCGACCCCCTGTGGTTCCACGTGTCTCCTCCACTCCCACGGTCGTGAGTGGGGACCCTGGCACAAAGGCTCTCGGCCTGACCACTTCTGCCATTATCGCAGACCTTCACCCGGGCTCTGCATTGGGGTACGCCATGCTTCATCACGAGCATCGGCATGCTGTTGTGGCCGCACTCGCACGCATCCAACCTGGGGCTCGTGATGCACATGCCCTCTCAGTCCGGTCCACAGCGCGCCCAGAGGACCCTTCCACCCTACGCGAGGCTCGAGCCTCCCCTGAGGCTGCACATTGGGATGCTGCCTGTGCCGAGGAGCTCGCCGCTATCCGATAGCACCACGTGTATGACCTCGTCGACCTCCCTCCATGTCGGAAGGCCATCGGTGCCAAGTGGGTCTTTCGGCGTAAGTGGAAGCCTGACGGATCCTTGGACAAGTACAAGGCCCGTCTCACAGCAAAGGGGTTTGCTCAGGTCCATGGGATCGACTACGACCAGATCTTCGCCCAAGTTGGCCGGTTCTTCACTAGCCGGGCATTGTTCAGCCTGGTTGCCCAGCACGGGTGGGAGCTGCATCAGATGGACGTGAGCAACGCATTCCTCCATGGCTCACTGGAGGGTGAGGAGCTCTACATGACGCAGCCCCCAGGCTTCGACGATAGCACTGGGAGAGTTTGGCGGCTGCGGAAGGCCCTCTATGGCCTGAAGCAGTCGCCTCGGTGCTGGAACCAGGAGATCAGAAGTACGCTTCTCCGTGGCGGCCTCCAGCGCAGCACCGCTGACCCCACACTGTTCATCAGCCCGCGAGGTCAGACCTTCGCCGTGGTCCTGGTCTATGTCGACGATCTCCTCATTGCGTCACTAGACGCGACAGCCATCCAGCACGTCAAGGACCTACTGCACGCTGCCTAACAGATGAAGGATCTCGGTTCTGCCCGAGTCTTCCTGGGCATGGAGCTCGAGCATGATCGTTCTCAGGGCGTCCTGCATGTCCATCAGGCTGCCTATGTGCAGACCCTGTCCACTCGCTTCGCCGAGGACTTGCCCCTCGTGCCCAGCGCATCCTCGCCCATGTCACCCGATGGCCGGGTGAAGTTGAAGAGTCATGACCCAGCTGTTGTGGGGGAGCCAGTTGATGTGACCACGTATCTGCGGGTCATCGGGTCACTGATGTTCCTGGCGACGATGACGCGTCCAGACATCGCGTTCGCCGTTAACCTCCTGGCCCAGTTCTCTCAGGAGCCGCGTCACCTCCACTTTGAGGTCGCGATCCGAGTACTGCGCTATGTCGTCTTGACCCCTCGGCGAGGCCTCATGTTCCGCCGTTAGCCGTCCGTCGTTGCAATGGGTTACACCGACAGCGACTGGGCTGGTAGTCCAGACGGTAAGAGTCGCACTGGTTGGATCTTCCTGGTCGGGGGCACAGCTGTGTCCTGGCACAGTGGCAAGCAGGGGTGCATTGCACGAAGCACTGCCGAGGCTGAGTACGTGGCCCTTGGCTCAGGCACGTGTGAGAGCGTGTGGTTGCGTCGTATGTTGTCCGAGTTGCGTCATTCTGTCGCATCCATCACCTTGCATTGTAACAATGAGAGTGCCATGGCCATTGCAGACAATGACGGTGTGCATCACACTCGCACAAAGCACATCAATGTTGAGTATCACTATGTGCGTTCGTTGTTGCACGACGGCAGCATCAGCATCGTGTGGGTTGAGACAGCACGGCAGCTGGCTGACTTCCTGACCAAGGCACTAAAGCGGGACTCGTTTAAAAAGGCTGTGAGTTCAGTCGGTGTGCGTCTGTGACTTGCTTTCTTTGTCTCTGCCTGCACTTCTGCATGTCCTGGGGGAGTCCGTGTGTTGACCGTGTCTCTGCACATCCATGTGCACTACGCCTATGAGTCATGGGGGAGTGTTGGTTTTTTGCGCTCATTGTGCTCTGTTGTGTCCTCCCGACTTGTGTACATCGGTGTGCAGATGACTGACGGCGAGACTCGACGTCGATGGAGTGTCGTCCGGTGGAGCCGACGCACGCTGAGGTCGTCTCGCAGTTCGCTGGAGCCCCCTCTCTCCGGCGACGTGTTCAGCTCCATCGGCAGGCCTCCTCGGCGGTCGCACTGCCGGCAGTCACTGCCACCGCAGTCGCTGTCTCCATGCGTCCAGCACGTTCTGTCGTGCTTGCGTCGTCATGCACTGCCTAGGGTCCCAGTTGCATGTTGCATGGCCCTGTTTGGCAGCATAAACCATCGTGGGCACTACCTGGGTTCAGGCTGCCATAACTCCTCGCTACTATTTTTCTAGCAGATTCTGACCGCACGGCTGTGTTCGCAGCGTCGGTATTATGGTATGGTCCACTTTTCAGGCAAAACGGACGACGCCCGGGTTTTGGGCTGTCGGCTGTCTGGCAGGCCTCACCGAGAAAACCTGCCAGCCTGAAATTAGCTATTTTCTGATTGGCTGATGAACTGAGTAACAAGCTCTACAGAGCTGGGGGGGGGGGNGGGGCTAGAACTTGGAGGGGTCTCCCATTGCTGTTCATTCTTCATTCCTAATCAGTCATTATCAGTTTTCAGCTGCTTTCTGGCGCTAACTCTGGCGCGCGCGTTTCTGAGTAACAAACCCAGAGCTTCCAGACTTAGACTCTAGAGCAGCAGACTGAGGGGGCAGCTGACTTAAGCAACGAGCGTGGAAGCCCGCACGCTGCATCAACAACGCTGCTCCCACAGCCTGCTGCATAGTTTCCATTTTTTCCATTTCACCCCCTTTTTTTTCTCGTTCTCCCTCTGCTCGCCCTTTTTTTTTCTCTTTTCCACTCGCTTTCAGGCGTGCTCCTTTTCCTGTTTTTTTCCACTCGTACCCCCTTTTCTCGATTGCCCCAAAGCTGGGGCAGCAAAGAAAATAGGGGGAGAGGGGGGGTGTCCGGCTTGTCTGGTCCTCCCTCCCGTTCACTGCTCGTTCGCTCGCTCAGCGAGGGAGAGAGTGGCAGACGGAGGGGGGGGGAGGGGGTCTGCCCCTCTCCGCCGTCGGCCCCTCCGTCGGTCGGCCGACGGGGGCCGACGGGCCCCTCTGAGGGGCCCCTCGTAGGGGCTTGATGGGGCCCTCCGAGGGGCCCCTCAAAAGGAGGGGAGGGGGCGAAAGGGGCCGACGGGCCCCCTCGGAGAGGCCCCCTAATGGGGGTCGAGGGGGCCCCTCCGAGGGGGCGGGGGTCCTCACAGGAGGGCTGCGAGGCCCTCCTGGAGCAGCATCTGCAACGGCGGGTGCAGCTGCTGCGGTTGCTGCTGCTGCTGCTGCTTTCGCCGCTACTACAGCTGCTGTTGCTAAATCGCGTAGCAGCTGCTGCTACTGCTTGCTACTGTCGCGACTGCCGCTTGTTACTTCCGCCGCTGCTGCTTGCTGCTGCACGCTGCTACTGTTGTCGCCGCTACTGCACTGACTGCTGCTGCTGCTGCTATGTGCTGTTGCTGCTACTATGTGCTGCTGCTGCTGACGCCGCTGCTGTAGCGGCTGATGCGCTGCTGCTACTGTTGCTGCTGCTGCTGCGTCGCAAGACGATTGCTGCTACTACTGCTGCTGCCGCCTGTGCAGCTACTACGAATGCTAGTGTTGGCCGCAGTCGTTAATGCTCCTGTGCGTAGCTTACCACCCTTGTAGAGTTCACGTGCAGTTGTTTCGCGCTCCTTCACGCTGCTACCGGCGTGGCGCCACATGGCACGTTCTTTTCGCGTTCCGCCCACTGCTGCTGCTTCTGCTGCTCACACGCCCCCATGTGCTCTGATACCAAATTGGAAGTATTTTAGGGCATGCAGGCCCATGCAAAAACGAACATGAGCTCTGTGTGTGAGTGCGATGCAAGACGGGAAGAATTTGGCTAAGTCTGGAACGCTGAATATAAAAGAACAAGGAGAGTTTACAAATGAGCCCCTAGCGGGCTTATATAGGGGCGCCGGCAGCTAGCCGCACCGGGCCCCGTCACCCCTGCTGAACCCAAATCAGTCAACAGGGAGAACACACTGCATACACCATGACAGCAACAAAGGTGGTCTCCTCGAGGCACCGGAACAGCTCTCCAAGTGCCCGGGTCTCGACCACCGAGAAAATATGAGCAGTGCCAAAAAATCTCAGAATCAACGTCCAGACATCATAGATAGCTTTCCAAACATCGGAAGCTCCACAACAGCCATCGGGTCTCCTCGTCGCACCGATACTGTCCATCGAGTGCGCGGGTATCAACCCACCGAGAAAACTCTCCTACCTCCTGACACATGGCTGCCGGAAAGCATGGACAGCGTCTCGCCGGCGTTGTCGTAGGTGCTGGAGAAGTCTCGGTGCAGTCCGGAGGCCCGTCGTGTCGTCACACCCTCCTCTACCATATACCCCGAATGTGGATGTATCGGTAAACCAGCGATGTCGGTCGTGACGGGTGGAAGCCACACAAACCGACACGCTTGGCTCAGAACAGTGTGTTCTTGTCCACCGCTTGGCTAGTTGCTTTCCGCAACGCAGTTGACAAGCTCTTCACGTTGGCTGTCGGATTTTGCTTCTGCGTTGACTCGATCTGTCGCGCCACCCACTTCATAGTCTTTGCAGGATCACCATGACCGACTCCAAGGATTTACTTGTGACCGTCCACAAACTCAACGACGATGACGGAGGCTCCATTTGGGGTGATGTGTGCGTGAAGAAGCCACGGACACCCCTTCTCCTTGAACAACCCACGTGTAGTATAACATGTCTTCTCACTGTCTGTAGTCACCGGATAGTCATGTGGTTGATGACTGCATATTCATCCACGGCCTCCGCCATGTCTCGGAAGGTCATTCCTAAAGGGAAAACGGGCTCGGCCTTCTTGCGATTGGGTGCTTGACCCGACGCCTAATCGTCAGAGGACGTTGCACAACATATGAGATCAGCTACCCACTTTTAGGGAACAGTGCTAAAACTAAAACGGAATGCACAAAGGTGACGAGACAATTCATACCAACAGCATGACTTGGGCGACACTGCTCGAGGGCTTCTCTTGCTTGCTCTGGTGATACCAGGAGCACTTCAGCATGCTACTCATCCTCAAAGTGCTCGTCATACACTGGGTTTTGTGTGGATGGGGTTTAGGGCATGAGACTTGGCATGTTGAGCTGTGTACGTGTCACTCCACGCCAAGCGGAAACCATAGTATGGTCAGATGTCCTATGCGTACGCGAGGCAACCCACTACAACTTTGCAGCCATCTTGGTCATAATGGGTACGTTGCATGTAAAAATCTATGTAAATAGACTGTGTATGCACGCTCACCGGGCTCACAGGCGTTGACGTCCTCGTCCATGGCGCACAACCTACTGATGTGGTTGTCTCACATGGATAATGGGACATTAGACCCTGTCGTGGATAGCGGTTGACAGCAACGAGAGACTCGAGACGCAAGGAAACCGTGGAGAGGACACCCGAAGGCAACGACCTTTCCGCCGGCCGTTGACACGATGTATGTATGGTCCAGAAAATAGATGTGGTACATGTACGCGGGGGTTGTTCATGTCTTTCACATGTGAGCCCTCGACATGTACAGCCTCGTACATCCACGCTACTCATGCGGCACGTCGTCGACGAATTGAACGTCGCAAACGACGACATTGTCAACGTTGCAAGAAAAAACCTGACGACTTGGACAGGCAAGCGGATGTTGACAACAACGACCAAGGTGTCAACGAGAGGTGCTGTTTTCGGTGCAAGTGCCGATGTCAAGGACGGTTTCCGTGTGAAAGTATTATGTCAAGAATGAATATCAGTAACAAGTCGAGGGAGTTCGGCAGACGTTTACATGGCGAAACGTTATCCCCTTGTAATGCGATGGCCTTTCGGTGGGGTAACATTCATATTACACAATCAACAAAAACATATTGGACGGCGGCATTTTGCTTTGCGTTACCAACTTCCTTTTGATGCCTTACTCGGTGGGCGGACAGTCTTAATTTACATATGACTACAAGAAAAGTTTTATGCTCTTTTTAATCACTCGAAATCCATTTATTTCCAAAATGAATGACATACCGGTATGGATATGGCGTTTTAATCTTCTTCTTTCTGGACATGGCCTGGTAATTGACGAGTGATGTGGATATGGGATAACTAAATTTTAAAGTGGTGGGTATTGGGAATTGGAAATTCCTCGCCTAGATATAGAGGGTCAACCCTTCGGGCGCGTGGATATCCTTGCTGTTTCTCCCAATTCGTAACTATCATGGGTTCTTTGTGGAGACCTTGATTGTAAAGGTTCTGTTTCATTCTTGGTTTGAGATGGGTATCTGCCGGACTAAACATGGGCAAACTTGTCCGAGGCGATGACCTGACCAGTCGCCACGACCTTCTGCGACGACGATGACAGGTGTACAAGGCGAGCGACTGTTCCGAAAAACAACTAAAATATTATGTGACGGCCAGCAATAGCGCATGGCAAACTCCGCCGACGAATCTAGTCAGCGCCGAACTCTGACCTGACGTGAGAGACCTTCCTGGTACTCCGGCCAACCGTTGAGTTTTTTAAGGGCAGTATTTTTATATTATTGTAGATATTTCAGCCAGGCTCACTTCGGCTGAACCCAACTAATTACGGAGAACAGAACAGGACCTGCGTTCGAACCGTCGTCGCTGTGTGAAGGCTAACGCGTCAGTAAATCCATAAGCAAGCATGGCAAACATTTTTCGAATAAATGACGGCCAGAATTGCCTCGGCGGTAGGTCCAAATCTCAGCCGTTCAGGTCAGCTTACTTCTGCGACCACCGCTATCAAGGTTGAGCATCCGATAGGCTAGGAATCAGATAGGCTCAAAACTTTGAAATCTGCCTAGATTCGACACCTCCCATCAGAAAATGGCGAAAACTAGGATTATCTGGTCAATTTATCCACTAAACATGCTTTGAAGATTAGTCATACATTTCTGGTTGCAGAAAAACAGAGCCGCTCGAAAGCACGCCGTTTGGGCGGCGTACGAGGTGAGGTGTTTACGTAAGGACGGAGTAGTAATATACCCATCATTTCGCCAGATAAAGCAACGGTGCCCATAGTAAAAAACGAACTGACGACGGTGCCCAGAGTCGAAAACGACATGACAACGGTGTCCATAGTCGGAAACGACATGACAACTGTGCCCATGTTTTTCGTCGAGCGAGCGAAAATGGGCACGGTTGATATATATTTCATGTATATATCATATTTGACATGTTTTTTGACTTCGTGCTTCGCCGATCGTCGCGAGCTCGCAGGAGGCGTTTCGCGCCGAAACCTCCCTGCGAGCTCGCGACGACCCTGCCAAACCCCCCATATAAACTAGGTTTGTCGTACGTTTGGGGGGGTTTGCAGGATGCGGCGCACGCCGCGGGGCTCGGCAGATGCCAGGGCAAGGAAAAACACTAACCAGTTCCCGCAACCCAAAAGTCCCCCGTCGCGGGGTCTCGGGGGATCGGGGGGACGGGAGGAGACGAGAGGCCGAGGGCGAGAGGGACGCCCACTCCAGCGCGAAGGTTCGCGCACGGGGATCCCCGCCAGCTTGCCTAGGCAAACGACGGGCCGGCAGGAAGGCAACCGGCCCGCGATGAATGTTGCGACGGCCGGCATGTGGGCTGGCAATCTGAAAATGTGTCGTCCACGACACGTAGTTTTCTTTCTCTTCACGCCATCATTCACGTAAGACGTCAAGAATACTCTCGCTCTGATCTTTGTTTCATGTTCATGTCTATGTCTATGTTTTTTCTTATGTCTATCCGAGTCTCAAGATAAAC
>SZWC01018518.1:4935-31436 GCA_023375785.1 Penium margaritaceum
TAGGCTCGGCGTCACGTTTCCATGCCTGTGCATGAACCTTGCCAGCTCACGGACGACGATGGCGCAGGGGGTGTTTCGATGTGACGAGGATAGTGCATGTGCGTTTCATACGGCCATGCAGACCTCCGGTGACTGCATTTACGGGTTTCGGGTGACGTTCACATTTCAAGTAGAAAATAAACATACCCACATAAAATGAGCACGTGATCCACGTTGAACCCCACATTGTCGAGTGCCGAAATGTGAACATCGTCGACATGACACACATGCACTCGTGTCAAGTACTGTCGTACAGTCCGGGTTTTCGAAATGAGGAGCAAATCACCGGTAAATTGAAATAATAATACCAAGACACCCCTCTCCGCTACAAACATTAACCATATACCGTCACATTACGACTTGGCAATTCCCAGGGGGTATATGGGGCTTATTGTTCAAGGGTGGGGGCGAATGAGGCTTATCGTGCCAGCGGAGGGGCGGATGAGGCTTATCGTTCCGACGGAGGGGCGGATCAGGCTTATCGTTCCGACGGAGGGGCGAATGGGGCTTATCGTTCCGACGGAGGGGCGGATGAGGCTTATCGCTCTGACGGAGGGGCGGATGGGATTTATTGTGCGAAACTGGGGGTATATAGTCACTCCGCCCGAGGGGAATTAGTTCAAATATTTGATAGGTTCACTCAAAATGTCCATCGGTCTGAGAATGGAGTTTCGTTGATAACAAGATCCTCCTCCTTTCGCTAAGCCTCTCCTTCCTCCCAAACATCATTTTCTAATCCTATTGCTCCTTATCATGATCCGCTCTCTCATAGACCTTCCACTCCATTCCTCCTCATCATCTTCCGCCTTCCCCGCCTTCACCTCCCCTTCCTTCTTTCTCTTTTTGGTCTCTCCTCTTTCCCCCCATTGCCTTTCCCTTCGTCACGTGCCTTGTGCCCTTGGAAAGGGAATTTGTTCTGGTATTTTTTTCCTTCTCTTTAACACTGCCCATGCTTTTCATGGTCTTTTGAGCAAATTGGAACGTCTGGTTGGAGAGGTGTACCGAGGAAGGTATATGCTCATTGGGAGACCTGTGAGGGCAGGAAGTGTGACGTAAGGGGTGTAATTGTACATATCTGCCAGTTGAGGGGGGTTCGTGATGATGGTTGCCCAAAAGAGGGGGAGGTGCTGTCGGACTTCCTCGAGCTCCCTTTTTTGGCTCCAAGTGGGTGGATTACCAAGTGTCTGGGAAAGGAGCTGGGCGTTGTAGAGGTGTCTCACTTGTCTCTCGGTGGTGAGAAGAAAGCTCTCTCGAGGGGGTATTTCAAAAGGCTGGGAGGTTGTTTTGAGATGGTGTCTAATATAGGTGACGTATTCTAGGGAGATATCCTGCCATATAAGGTTTGGGGGAAGGATGATGGGGTTGGTGTCAAGGAAAGATGAGAAATAATGTCGCCATCGTGTGCTTAGGTGGAGCGAGCGGATGTTGAGGATTTCTGGGTTGGAGAGGAAAAAATGTCCCTTTAAGTATAAATAACTATTTATTTTCATTTTCCTCTTGGAGGCTTTAGGTACTCGTATACCCATTTTGCACATTGGGCTCGGATGAGGTGTGCAGGCCACTTGACCGCCAAGCCTTGCTCAGCTCGTGGGCAGATGATGGTTTGTTAGTGTATAGATGAATAAATCTTGTGGGATCTACGGGAGGTTTGTAGGATGATAGGAATTCTGTGAGGGCGTTGGTCAAAGAATTGAGGTGCTCTTGCATAGGGGCGAGGGTGGAGGAGTAGTAAAGGAATTTGGGGTTTAGATAAGAGATTATGGCCACCACTTTTGTTTGAAGCGGGTTCTCAAAGTTGTTCCACGTTGGGATGGCTGGTTTGATCTTGCTTATGATTCGGTCCCAGGTTGTCCCAGTCGTTGGTATGGAGTGGAAATGGATTCCTAGAATGAGGACTAGGCCTTGTATGATTGAGAAAGGCGGTCAAGAAGGGTTTATGTGTGTTGTCCAATGGGGAGGATGATTGCTTTAGTGGGGCTGGTTCTGAGGCCCATGTGATTAGCAATTGTTCGGAATAGTTGGCGGCTTTTGTTGACTTCTCGGACAGAGCAAATGAGTAGGGTTTTGTCGTCTGCGTATCCCACAAAGCGTGGGTAGTCATAGTACAGGGATGGGACGCCTTGAAGGTGCCATTTAATGTATGCAGAAATGGGTTCCATGGCACATATGAAGAGGAGGAGTGCCAGGGGACACCCTTGGTGGACCCCGGAGAGGAGGGTGATGGGGGAGGATAGGTTACCGTTGATGAGCAATCGTGTGTGATCGTGTAACAGTTGAACCCACTTCATGAATGTAGTGGGATGCCGAGATGGAGCATAGCGTGCATTAGGTAAGGTCTGCTTAAGGTATCATATGCCTTCTCGAAATCAGCAGCGAGGAATTCGAGTTTCTCTTTATTCTTGATGGCCCAGTGTTGAACATCATGGAACTAGGATAATGTGTGTTAGATGTTTTGACCTTTGAAGAAACCTGTTTGGTATTGATGGATGATGTATGGTTGTGCCTTGTTGAGGCGGTTTCCAAGAATTTTTGCTAAAATCTTATACTCAACATCGAGAAGGGAGATTGATCTATAATGTGTTTTTTCCTCTGTGTTTCCTTTCTTGTGGATGAGGATGGTGATAGCTTCTACGAAGTGAGTGTGAGCCGTGGGGTTCTGAAGGAAGTCGTGGTAGTACCAAAGGAGAGAATTTGTGAAATGAAGGTTGTTTCCGCATAAGGTGCGATACAATTCCCTAGGGATGCCGTCCGAGCCTCCGGCTTTATGGTGGAGCTGGCTACGGATGCTCCCTGCAATCTCTAGCTCGGTGAATGGAGAAGCAAGGGCGTGTGCTACGTGAGGGGGTTTTTTTTCTCGTCAATTAGGTGGGAGTATTTTTAGATAAGTGTCTGTGACATAGTGTGCCCCTTGCCATGAGTGCCGTTGATTGTACTCCCTGGTTCGACAAATGAGGAGTGGTCTAACACCTGATCTCACTTTAGATTTGAATTCCTTGGATTTTTCCATGTAGTATCGAGATTTGAATCACTCGATTTGAGTGAGTATTCAGAAAGTTAGCCTGGCCCGAAAATCGGGTGTTGGGTGGGTGGAATCTGGTACCCGCCATGGGTGATGGGATATTCCATCGCCAGGGATCCGAGTTCATTCCTAATGGCCTTCAAATACACCAGGGGCATGAACGAGGTAACCATAAGGACCTCCTTGACCAGGATGAACTTCTCCTTGACTTCTGGGCGAGGAAAGGCGCTTCGACGGGTCGTCGTCAAAGCGCCTCCCGTTGCCTAGAGTGCAAGGCCACGTAAGCGGCTCCACCAAGGGTTACTTCCGTGGCCATAGTAGGGGCTCTACTGCTCCGTTTTGGGCGTGCTGGGATGCGTTGGAAAGCTTCGATCACAGGCTATAAGGACCTGATGCAATCTCACCATGCTTAGTAACAAAAAACGTGTTTCGATTTTGATCTACTGAATGCGACGTGTTCTGCCCACTCACATCGGTGATCCTTGTGCTCAACACTCTTCACCATTGGTGTCCATTCGCTGCCCAAACACTGGTGGCGTGTATCACTGAGAGCTAGGCATCCTTGAGGGTGCCTCCACACACACTAGAGCCAAGAAAACGCTATGGGCCCACGTGCCTAGAAGGACCCTAGCTCTTCAAGTTTCACGCCACCACCACGCGCCATGGCAACGACCGAGCAAGAGAGCATCGGCGCCGTCTCCAAGTCTGATGGGAACGGCTTCCCCTTGTGGAGGTGGTTGTTTGAGGTCTACCTCGATGACAAGGGCCTGCTTGAGCTGGTCAACGGTGAAGAGACGGCGCCTCCGGATACTGCGACGTTGGAGGAAGTGGACAAGTACAAGAAGCGCAACAAGAAGGCGCTTGCATTGTTGGTGTTAGCGCTAGCTCCACGCAACGCGTACTGATTCAAGGATGCACGGAGGCCGCAAAGGCCTAGAAGAAACTGTGCACCATCTACCAGTCCACCAACCTCGCTAACTAACTCTTCGTCTTCAAGAGGCTCGTCACCCTCCGAGCCAACAAAGGCGACGGCATCATGGAGATCCTACAGCAGATTGAGTCCCTTACTGCCGAGTGCGTAGCCACCGGATGGAAGGTTGATTTTGAGGTACAAGCTATGATCCTCCTTCAGGCCTTGCGGGACAGTTGGAGTTCCATGATGACCGTCGTAGGCGGCTGGTCCGCCGATGAGCTAAAGTACCCGAAGGTGGCTCACTACTTGCGCAACGAATGGATGTGACGTGGTGGGAGAGAGAGCGGGGCAACATCAAGTTCTGCCTATGCTGTCCGCCCTCATGGTGGAAGGGGAGGCAAGAAGGGAAAGGGTGCCAAGCAGGGCACAAAGAAAGGTGACATCAAGGGGAAGTGCTACAATTGTGGCAAACAGGGCCACTACGCACGCGATTGCCCGAACAAGAAGTTGGACCAGCCCAGGAAGGGCGGGAAGAAGGACACCCAAGCCATGATGGCCAGGGAATCTACCGACTTGACAGATCCGGAAGTCAGGATGACCGATTCTGGATCAGACCGCCACACACAATGCAACCGGGCGGCATTCGTCACCTACGGCGCCACCGAGCGGCGCATGACAGTGGCCAATGGCAAAACAGATTTGGCCGCGGGCAAAGGCAATGTTCGCATTGAGTCCGTGGTGAACGGGAAAGTCATTCTGTGCTCCATCTACCAAGTGCTCCACATGCCCAACTTTGGGGCAAACTTGCTATCAGTGAGCCACCTTATGGACAAGGGGCTCGAGGTACTCTTCAACAAGAAGGAGGCCATCATCCGGAAGGAGGGGGATGGCGAGGTGATTGGACGTGGCAAGAGGGAGGAGGACCTTTACCTTCTTCGTACCAAGGTTCTTGTCGTTGTAGTGAGGACTGACGCCATCAACCTCGTGACGAAGGATGAAGGAAATCTGGACCTATGGCACCGCCGCATATGTCACATTGATCCCTTAACTGTAAGGGATATGGCGAAGAAGGAAGTGGTGCGGGGTCTTAAGGTGAAGGGCCATTGTGCAGCCAAGAATACGGTGTGCGAGCCATGCGTGGTGGGCAAGGCAACACGGCAGCCGTTTGATGGCAAAGGGACGCGTGCATCGGCGAAGTTGGAGGTGGTGCACACTGATGTGTATGGACCATTCAAGCCCTCCATTGGTGGGGCGAGCTACTTCGTCACCTTCATCGACAACCACAGCCGCAAGTTCTACCTGTATATCATCAAGAGCAAGAGCGATGTCTTGTCGTGCATGCAAGAATTCGTGGCGGCTGTGGAGCGGCAAACGGAGTTGAAGGTAAAGGCGTTCCGGAGCAACAACGCTGGTGAGTATGAGGGCTGCTTGGCATGGATGAAGAGCAAGGGGATCACGTGGCAAAAAACTACGCCACACTCTCCGCAGCAGATCGGCGTCGCCGAGAGGGCAAACCGCACCATCCTCAACATGGTCCGGTCCATGTTGAGCGATGCCG
Organism: Penium margaritaceum; assembly: GCA_023375785.1. Classification (NCBI taxonomy): domain Eukaryota; kingdom Viridiplantae; phylum Streptophyta; class Zygnematophyceae; order Desmidiales; family Peniaceae; genus Penium; species Penium margaritaceum. The sequence goes on from SZWC01018518.1 coordinate 10,465, forward strand.
GCCTCACGCAACGGTACTGGGAAGAGGCGGCACGGACAGCGACGTACATCATGAATCTGACGTCGACGAAGCCGCTAAAGGATGCGGAGTCCAAGGTGTGGAAGACGCCACAAGAAGTGTGGAGCGGGAGGAAGCCAACTGTGGCACACCTCCACACTTTTGGTTGTGTTGCACATGCTGTTGTGTAGGCTCGGGAGGGGCGGGGCAAGCTGGACCCGCGGGCTCGCCGGTGCATCTTCGTCGGGTACAAGAGTGGGAGCAATGCGTACAGGCTCCTCGACCCGCGGAGGCAGCATATCGTGAAGAGTCACGACGTCATGTTTGACGAGGACAACCGTTGGACAGACAAGGACGCGGGTCTCTCTAAGCGGGGGGNCTCTCCGCAGCAGATCGGCGTCGCCGAGAGGGCAAACCGCACCATCCTCAACATGGTCCGGTCCATGTTGAGCGATGCCGGCCTCACGCAACGGTACTGGGAAGAGGCGGCACGGACAGCGACGTACATCATGAATCTGACGTCGACGAAGCCGCTAAATGATGCGGAGTCCAAGGTGTGGAAGACGCCACAAGAAGTGTGGAGCGGGAGGAAGCCAACTGTGGCACACCTCCACACTTTTGGTTGTGTTGCACATGCTGTTGTGTAGGCTCGGGAGGGGCGGGGCAAGCTGGACCCGCGGGCTCGCCGGTGCATCTTCGTCGGGTACAAGAGTGGGAGCAATGCGTACAGGCTCCTCGACCCGCGGAGGCAGCATATCGTGAAGAGTCACGACGTCATGTTTGACGAGGACAACCGTTGGACAGACAAGGACGCGGGTCTCTCTAAGCGGGGGGGGTGGCTGCCACTCCTCGAGGGGGAGACACCAGAGGACGCAAAAGAGGGTGACGTCCCATTGGCTCCAGTAGGCGAGAACCATCGGGGAGATGTTGGAGAGGCTGATTTGCATTCCACCGAGTCGGACGATAAGTCAGAAGTGCCGGCAGCAGTGGAGCTGAACAAGGAGGCGGGGAGTGAGCACGCATCTCCACGGTCCCCAAGAGAGGGGGAGCAGCCAGCACTGTGAGTGGCATCGCGAGAGGGTAGCACCAGCAGCAGCAACAGCAGCANCCACTCATGTGGTACCTGAAAATGGACGGCTTCATGGCCGAGCCTGGCTTCAAGTGCTTCAAGGCGGATCACAGCGCGTACGTGCGAAAGCAGCCGGGGTTGCACCAGATCGTGGTCCTCTACGTGGATGACCTCATCCTCATGTCATTGGACATGGAGGAGTTGGTGAACCTGAAGCGGCAGCTAGGCGGTTGGTTCAAAATGACCGACATGGGCGCGCTCGAGTACTACCTCGGCATCGCCATCAAGAGGGACCGCAAAGCACGCACGTTGGAGATGGGGCAGGAAAAGTACGTGCAAGAGGTTCTCCGCCGCTACAACATGGAGGAGTGCAACCCCATCGGCACACCCATGACCACCACATGTGAGCTAAGCTCGAGCATGGGGCTGAGCATGGATGAGGAGAAGGAGGAGATGGCAAGTGTGCCATACCAGTCCGCGGTGGGGAGCATCATGTACGCCATGGTGGGGACACGGCCCGACCTGGCCTTCGCGGAGGTCCAAGTGAGCCGCTATGTCGTTGACCCCGGGCCGCTGCATTGGCAAGAGGTGAAGCGGATCCTCCGTTTTCTCAAGGCGACAAAACAGTCGCGGCTCGTGTTTGGAGGGGGAGCGCGTGACGACTCCCTTGAGTTGGTCAGCTACTCCGATGCCGACTGGGCTGGTGTTGTGGATGACAGAAAATCAACGTCAAGGTATGAGTTTGTGCTTGGTGGTGCAGCAGTTTCATGGGCAAGCAGGAAGCAAGACTGTGTTGCGCTGTCGAGCACCGAAGCAGAGTACATCACGCTTGCGGAAGCCGCAAAGGAAGAGGTGTGGCTGCGTCGGTTGTTAAAGGAGATCGGTGTGCCGCAAAGGAAGCCGACGGTGCTCAAATTTGACAACATGAGTACCATCAGCCTGACCCAGAACCCGGTGCTGCACAGGAGGACCAAGCACATCGAGATCCGGCATCACTATGCGCGGGACTTGGTGGCGAAGGGAGATGCGACTATTGTGCATTGTGGCACTAAGCGCATGCTCGCCGATGCCATGACCAAGGCATAGCCCAAGGATAGGCACGACGTGAGCTGCATGGAGCTTGGACTGTGCTGTGAGGTTTATAAATGCTACAGGTTCCAAGGACAGGGTATCAAGGCTGCGGTGCAAGGGGGAGATTGTTGACATGGTGTGCCCCTTGCCATGAGTGCCGTTGATCGTAATCGCTGGTTTGACCACTGAGGTGTGGTCGAACAACTGATCTGACTTTAGATTAGGATTCCTTGGATTGTTCCATGCAGGATTGAGCTTTGAATCGCTCGATTTGAGCCAGTATTCAGAAAGTTAGCCTAGCCCGAAAATCGGGTGTTGGGTGGGTGGAATCTGGTACCCGCCATGGGTGACGGGATATTCCACCGCCAGGGATCCGAGTTCATTCCTAATGGCCTCCAAATGCACCAGGGGCATGAATGAGGTAACCATAAGGACCTCCTTGACCAGGATGAACTTCTCCTTGACTTCTGGGCGAGGAAAGGCGCTTCGACGGGTCATCGTCGAAGCGCCTCCCGTTGCCTAGAGTGCAAGGCCAGGTGGGCGGCTCCACCAAGGGTTACTTCGACGGCCGTAGCAGGGGCTATACTGCTCTGTTTTGGGCGAGCTTGGATGCGTTGGAAAGCTTAGATCACAGGATATAAGGATCTGATGCAATCTCACTATACTAAGTAACAAAAACGTGTTTCCATTCAGATCTACTGAATGCGACATGTTCTGCCCACTCACATCGGTGATCCTTGTGCTCCACACTCTTCACCATTGGTGTCCATTGGCTGCCCAAACACTGGTAGCGTGTATCACTGAGAGTTAGGCATCCTTGAGGGTGCCTCCACACACGCTAGAGCCAACAATCTCTACTTGTCTTGGAGGTTTGTAGATATCCTGAAATTAGGCCCATGCTTTTGCCCCAATGGCGTGCTGGCTCCTTACTCTTTTTCCCTTGGCGTTTGTGAGTTCAAGGATTGTGGTTTGCGCCTTTCGTGATGTGATGCGGGAGATGAGGGTGTGAGGGGGGAGAGTTGCTTGTGCATGCTAGTTTACGTCAGCGATTTGATGTAGAAGAGTAGTGCATGTGGAGAGGTATTTGCTGAGAAGGGTGTCCAGACGGGTTATATCTGTGGAGCTTGTGGTGGAAGGTGATGATGCGTGTACTCTTTTGGCTGTTGCTAGCTTTTGTTGCGTATGGACTATGGTTTTTTGTGTGCGTCTGGATTCTTGCTGGCTGAAAGCTTTTACTGCCCGACGATGACAGGCTTGGATTTGGTCCAAGATTCTGATGAAAGAGTGGGGAACCTCCTTTGTGCCCACGGTCGTTAGAAGAGGGACGTGTTGAGACGCCAGTATCCCTTACCTTCAGTAGGGAGGTGGGTGTGATACATGAGTTGTACTAGGTTGGCCGCAAAGTGGTGAGAGAGAGAGAGAGAGAGAGAGAGAGAGAGAGAGAGAGAGAGAGAGAGAGAGAGAGAGAGAGAGAGAGAGAGAGAGAGAGAGAGAGGGGTTGGAATTTGAACGTGAGAAATTGTTGAGATTTACGCTTGTAATGAGGTGTAGTGGTAGATACGGTCTAGCCATGCATAGTTGTTGTGGGCGTGAGAGTAGTATGTGTATTCTTGTGAGTGAGGGTGTTTAGTTCTATATGTGTCATTCATGTGAAGAGAGTCTAGGGGAATCTGAAGATTCTCTTTGTCCGAAGAGATGTGAGCGAGGCTTCGATCAAGGGGGTGCGTTATGCAGTTGGAATCCCCGACGAGAATGTGGGGATTATAGTCTAAACATGCTTTGTAGAGCGTTGTCCAAGTGGCCTGGCGGGCTGAGAAGAGTTGGGGGGCATATAGTGCACATACTCTTAGGCGTGTTGTTAGAGTGCTTTTGGACAGGAGCATATAGCGGGAGTCGGGATCAGTGGTCATGGTTATGTTCAGGGATGGTTTGTATGCGAGCAAGAGGCCCTTGGCTTCACAGGGGTGTGAGGGAAACCCATCCCTCTAAGACCTTTACAAAACTCTCCTCATAATTGAAACCCCAAAAGCAACACATAAGCCCAAATGGGAGGAGAAATACACGAATACCACATTCCAATGGCGACACATCCATGACAGCCTCCTCGACACCCCCCTCCTCATCCGACCGTAATACGTCATGCTACGCATCATCTACAGGTCTATCCAAGTAAACCACATATTTCGTTTCCCCCCCCCTCCCCTCATCCCCACTTTGCCCACGATGTTATGAACCAGAAACAATCGAACACTACTTCATACAATGGGGAGAGATGGAACCAATAATCAAACGGCTCCGCATCATATACACTACTTTCTTCCCCCAATCCTCACCCACCTTACCAAACATTCTGATCGGTCCCACCAATCCCACCAACGAGAGAAAAACATGGGAAATCACATGAGCCACCATTTTCCATCAACTCTGGCAAGAGAGATGGGCTCAACCAAAACACAACCCCACCCCAACCATCATCGCAACCCTACCTCATGCCCTACAAGAACATCTCATCAATGCCACATTGCGACTCTCCCATCTCCCTCCTAGTAGGAAAAAGAAAAATCTCTAGAACCAACTCTTCACCAAAGCAATGCACGCCCCCTTCCTATGCATTGCACAACGAAGGTAAAATACACCTGCAAATCTGCATCACAAAGAAGTTTGACCGCTGGTGGAAGCACCCTGGACTTTACAAGTTGTAAAACTGTTGGGGGGGGCGAATTCAATCCTTCGACTTGTTTTTGTGTCTAGGAGGCCCTCCCGCTCCCATCGGTCACGACCACAGGACAAAAAAAGGGCCTTTTGAGTAAATTTGTCTGCCTTGATGCACTTTCTACCCTTGCATATGGAAAACTACTTGAATAAGTCTTCTTGAGAAGTCCATTAGCCATGGCCAAGTTATCTGTGCGAATTGTTGGTATTGAAATTTTTTTCAATCCAAATTGTCACTCTAAAGAAGTCAAGAATGATTTTTTGTGTGCTAGCAATTAGGGTTTTTGTGCATTTGTTAGAAATGGTATTATTGAAACTTTAGCTTAGCCTTTATGCTCAATAATGGCTACAAGCCATTTGGAAAATAATGATACACAATGTTTTCTCATATGGCATGCAAATGTCCATTGACTCATTATGGTCGAAGTTAGTTTAGGATCATCTTATTCAAAACTTGTTCTTTTACAATGAAATTCATTCTAAAAAATTGATTATCATTATTCAATTTTATTTCATTCAAGTTGATCATGTTTGTTTTTTTTCAATAGAGCTCATTCCAAAGTTGAATCACTAACAAATCATGCAAATAATTTCTAGAAAATGCCAAGAAGATAAGAAACTAGATTCATTATGAAAACATTGTCCAGGGTAAAAAGGAACCTAAACATTTATCCAATGGCACAAAGAAAATTAGTCACATCCACACAAACACCGAGCGTATCAGGAACAAAAGCTTTCAACTTAATCTGACCGTCTAGGGTTATGGATGTTAAGGCACTCGCCACAGTGGGCAAGAGGTTCATGTGTACATTTAGGCTGCATGATGAATACGTAGGATTTCATGGACACAGTCGCGTTTGATTTCCATGCCTAGAAGTACCTGTGTACGCCCAAGGTATTTCATCTTGTAAGTAGACTTTAGCAGATCCTTCACTCGCAGGACAATGGTGAGGTCAGGCAATGAGCAAATCATCTACAGAAAGAGCTCCGTGAATAGGGGCGATGAACAGAGAGCAGTCTTGAGTATGGGTGAAAAATCTCCCCCACACGATGGTGGAGACAGGTCCAGAATGGTCTAGACAAAGGAGAAATTGCATGGAAAAGGCTCCTCAAAAAACAATGTGTCACGTCGCTTGACGACGCGTTGCCCAAAAGAACTGGAACGGCCAAGCCTTTGACTCATGAGACACCCCAACAAAGGTGCAAGGATGGCCACGAGGGGCCAGTTTGTCGTCCCCCTGGTCCTCCAAAAGCTATATGCAGGCAACAAATCCCAAGACGTGTGCAGTATGGAGATCTCCGTGCTGTCCACACAGAGACAGGTAGGGGGTGACAGGATGGGGCAAGGGATCGTGGAGAAATCTATTTAAAACCAAAGTCATCTACAACATGGCCTCAAAGTAGGAGCCTTTAGAGAGACCTCACTCAATGCGCAGGGTGCCGATTGAATCAGCCATGATGTGGGTCTAGTGCTAAAGAAATACCGATTTGCTCTGGAGTTTAGGGCATAGAAGTCTCATGTCTCTTTCCCTGACTCCTGAGGAAACCATTCGCCTCCCCCATTAACTCACCACTCCCGTCAGTATGGAAGCAGCAAAGAGGAAGACCACACTTGTGTTCTACGACACAGAGCTAATCATGAAGTGCGACCGCTATGTCACTCTACTGTTGGAGGTGGACTATCCACCAAAAACAAGAGGAATCCTCTGTGAAGGTGAGTACGTAACGACCATGTTCCGAAATATACTTGACAGGTAAGGAACTTATGGGTCAAATTGCACTAGCTCAAGTGGATGGGAAGCTCGAGAAGAGAACACACAGTAAGAGGACCTTTGCATCTTTTCCAGAGCACAGTGGATGCATTCAATTTTGCGAGGCAATAGAAAAGCAAGTGGGTCAAAGCCAAGGCACGCTGTGTATAGAGCATGCTCTGAATAACATGGGTATGTACGTGGCACAGACAAGGATGTAGGAGGTGAGTACACTACAGGGACAAAGTGCTCGTGATAGAGTCACGCACACCATCTACAGACAGGGATAAGATGCAAAAGACAAATGAGTGATGTACCACAAGTTAATATGAGACTCAACATCTAGCATCACACGACAAGATCAACAAAGAGTGACTGTCTCCAACGCTGCAAAGTACAAAACATCCTTACTCATGCAGGCGAGAGTAGTGACAAAGGTTGAGTTCAAGGTCAGACACGTACAATACATCTGGGATGAAGACATCCCGAGACGGACCACAAAAGCGGATGAAACCAGTACCACGAGCAAGAGGCATCTTGTCGGACCTAGTCCGAACACTCTAGACATCGCCAACCAAGCCAAGCATGCTAAACGCCTGACAACAAGCCATCATGTGATGCGTACTGTTGGAGACAATCATCCAGGTGTTGTGAGGATCACGGAAAAATGCAAAAATGTTGCACTAATGCTACGCTGGCGGAAGTGAAGGGGTTCACAGTTGAAAACAGAGTTTATCACTTTTTACAAGATTGGGGATAGTTGGGTTTGAGAAGCGGAAAGCTTACTTTGTTGTTACGAGTGTCAAAACTCCATAGTGAATATATCAATGGCGAGAGGGAGAGAACGAGGCTCAGTCGAGCCGTTAGGAATTTGGGCAGTTCGCATAATGCGACGTCGTGTTCCGATTTGTGGACTCGAGAAGTCCCTCGTTGGTTCGACGGGGGGCTTTGAGGTTGAATTTTGGGGCTTCCTCGATCTGTCAAAGTTGCTCAAGAGATCGTCGCCCGTAGTCTTGAAGTATAAGTGACGCCGTGAGTAGGTTCCGGTGAGTTTGGGAAATTTCCGGAAAGTAGTCGTCATCGCGCGAGATTTCTGGGGTACTCCTTAGAATTCCCCTCGAGCACGGAAAAATACTGATGTGACTAAGTCACGAAGTAGGCCAGGAGCGACAAAGCAATAAATAGGTCGCTCGTGGGTTTTGGGATTCGTGTAAGCCCATCAGCATAACACTTCCTCCCCCCTCTAGCCGCGACGTCCCGGCGCGTTACCATCACGTGGCCGGAGTCGGGCTTGGTAGCCGTTGATAAGAGGATCGACGTCCGAGAGTGGAGTGTACGGCATCCAGCTGTTGTTTGCTGCGTCATAGTCCTTCTACTTGACCAAATATTGATCTTCGCCTCCTTGTCGGCGTTTATCGAGTATTTCCTCAACCTCGTACTCATTGTCACCATCATAAATCATGGGTGGCGGGGCGAGTGCCACGCGTCCAGAGAACTCTTTTGCCGGATCGACATAGTGTTGAAGTTTGCTGATGTGGAAGACCGGGTGAATGTGCATGTTTTTGGGTAGTTGCACTTTCACGACGACTGGGGTGCGCATCTCTAAAATGTTGAAAGGTCCTAACCAACGAGGTATTGGGTTTGGATTGCTTGCTCCGCGAAGTTTGACGGTTGCGGAATTGAGCAAAACTTTGTCGCCAACCTTGAACTCTTTGGTTTGTCGATTGCTATCTGCCTGTCGCTCCATCGCTGCATGCGTTTTTTTTTAAGGTTTGACGAGTTTCTTCCCAGATTGCGGAAAACTCTTGTCAGTGAGTGTCCTCGGTGGGGATGTTGCTCTCGGTCTGGAGATCAATCGGGCTGGTTGGCTCTGCTCCGTGAACCACCTCAAACGGCATTTTTCCCATTGCAACGGATGCTGCTGAATTGTATGCAAAATCGACAATCGGTGCCATGAGGTTTGCACAGGGTTCGGAGGACTTGTTCGGGCGTTTGCTTGGTTCTCTCAGTTTATCCATTAGTTTCCAGATGCAACGCTGTTGAAAGTTGGAGTCGACTGCCATACCGCTGCATCAAATCTTGTCAAAACTGGCTGGTAAACCGCGCATCTTGATCGCTCGTGATCGATCGCGGGATCCCATGCTGTCAAACAATTTGGTCAAGGAACAGTCGTGCCGCTCCTTCGGCAGTTACATCCGTATTGGTCGGGATGAAGTGCGCCATCTTCGAGAACCTGTCAACAATGATGAGTATGATGTCCAACCCTTCCGGTGTGACGGGAAAACTTGTCATGAAATCCATGGAGATGTCGGTCCATGGTTTCTCTTGTATCGGCAGTGGTTGTAGTAAACCAAGGGGTTTGGTGTGTCGACTCTTATGTCTCTGGCATAAGTCGCAACTTTTGTAGAATTTTGCAACGTCAATCTCCATCTTGTCCCACCAATAGTACTTGGCAACTTTTTTCAGAGTCTTGTTGGCTCTGAAGTGTCCTCCTTGACCGTTGTTGTGGCACTCCTCAAGAAGCATGCGTCGCAGCTCCTCGACTTCGGGGACGACGACTTGATTTTTCTGCTTTCTTCACCTCTGGGAGCCTGCAAAGTGGAACTTCGTCGTTTCGTAGGCTCCGTGGTCCTCGTAGCCACGTGTGATTAACTCTACAATATATGGATCTGCTTGAATGTGGAGCGCGTTAACCGCCGTGAGATGAGGCCGGCGGCTCAGTGTGTTCGCTGGATTTATCTTTCCGGGCCAATACTCGATCTTATAGTCGAAGTTGGACTCGAGGAACTCCATCCATTGAGTTTCTCTTCGATTGAGGTTCGGCTACGTTTTCAGGTACTTGAGGGCATGGTGATCCGTTCGAACCACACATTTGCGGCATCAAAATAGCAGCGCCAGGTTTTCAAGGCATGAATAACCGCGAGCATTTCCTTCTCGTGGACGGCGAGGTTGAGCTCTGCTCCAAGAAGCTTCTGTGACATGTACGCAATGGGCTGTTCTCCCCCACCATTCTCTTGCAGGAGGACGGCCCTGACTGCTCGATTGGAGGGGTCTGTGGCCATGATGTAGTCAGCCGTTGGATCTGCCAATCGAAGGGTTGGCGGCGAGGTCAGAGCTTTACGGTGATAATGTAAAAGCTTATTGTTCGCTGTCTCTCCAAATCCACTCGCAATTTTTGCGGGTGAGATCAAGCATAATCCTTCACGAACCTCCAATAACAGTTGCAAAATCCAGGAAAGACATGTACGTCGCATACTTTTGTTGGAGTTGGTCATTCCGCCACCACAGATATCTTTTTTAGATCCATGGATATGCGTTCACCGCCGATGATGTGACTGAGAAACTCGATCTATCGTTGACTGAAGTCACTCTTTGAGAGTTTTCCATAGAATTCCCGCTGGAGGATCTTGAGTATCTGTCGAAGATGTCGTCGATGTTCCTCCGGGGTCCGGCTGTACATGGGGATGTTGTCGAGGTACACCACGACAAAATCATCGAGGTGCGATTGAAAAAGGTTGTTCATCGCTGCCATGAACATCACAGGGGCGTTTGTAAGTCCCAACGGCATAAAAGTGAACTCAAAGTGCCCGTGACGTGTCCCAAAGGCAGTTTTTGTAACATCCTTGTCGGCGATGCAAATCTGGTGGTAGCCGCTACGTACGTCGATTTTGCTGAAAATTCTTGCTCCACGTAGTTGGGCAAAAAACTTGTCCGCCCGAGGTAGAGGGTAGCGGTTCTTGATCGTGATGTCGTTCAATGCCCGGTAGTCCATGCACATCCGCAATTTGCCAGTTTTCTTTTTGACGAACAGGTTTGGTGCGGCGTACGGAGAAACGGACGTTTGGATGAACCCTTGAGTCAGCATGTCGTCCAGCTGTCGCTTGAGCTCCATGTGTTCATGATCACTCATCCGGTAGGTCGCTTTGATGGTTTTTTTATACCATGTGTTAGGCTGGCGGAACTGAAGTGGTTCACAGTTGAAAACGGACTTTGTCACTTTTCATAAGATTGGGGTCAGTTGGGTATCTGTAAGAAGCGGAAAGTTCAATTCGTTGTTACAAGTGTCGAAACTCGATAGTGTATATAAAAATGGTGAGAGCGAGAGAATGAGGCTCGGTCGAGCCGTTTGGCATTTTGGCGGTTCGCGTGATGCAACGCCGTGTTTCAATTCGTGGACTCGAGAATTCCCTCATTGGTTCGACGGGGGGCTTTGAAGTTTAACTTTGGGGTTCGCGAGATCTGTCAAAGTTGCTCAAGAGATCATCACCCGTAGTCTTGAAGTATCGAGTGACGTCGTGAGTAGGTTCCGGTGAGTTCGGGAAATGTCCGGAAAGTAGTCATCATCGGGCGAGAGTTCTGGGGTATTCGGTAGAATTTCCCTTGAGCGCGGAAAAACATTGTCGCGACTAACACGCGAAGTAGGCCAGGAGCAACAAAGCAAAAAATAGGTCGCTCGTGGGTTTTGGGACTCATGTACGCCCATTGCCCATCGGCATAACAACGAAGGAACCTGACATGATACGGGCAACAGGAGTTATGCATGAGACTAAAGGTACAAAGCATACTTGCGAACCGTCAAACCAGGCAAGATCATCAAAAAAAGGGTAGAAGTACAACGACCATCTACAAGGGGATCACCACGGAGAGCACTCCGAGTCTGAAAACTATCCGTGACCTCCTGACTAGCAGATGTAGAATGTGTACCTCCCTAATAAATTCAAGGGGGCAAAGGCATAGCGAGATGAACTGCTCCAACTGGCACTCACGACCTGAGCATCCAGGAATCGAGAGATACTGTAGCATGACCTTGCCTGAGAGATGTGCCAAGGAGTAGTTGAGCTACGACCGTGGAGGTGCCAAGACGTCCATGCAGCAACAGGCCCGGTAGAGGGCGTGGGAGGAGTTGAAGACCCACTCATAACTGTTGTGGTACCGGTTTAGGAGGAGGCTATTGAGGAAGTGGAGGGCGTGCCGATAAGAGAAGAGTTAATTACTATTGCAATACCAAGGCACCGCTCACACTCGCGATGCATGGCAATAACGACACGAGACTCGCCAGTGGGTGATGGACAGGTGTACAAGCCATGATCCGGCTGGCCATAGTTGTAGTAGGAGAGAGAGCTAGCAATGGAAGAGCATATGCCGGATGGCTATTGTGTCATGTCCTTCCCCTTCTTCCTACTTCCCCCCTTCCCGCGGCCAACACCATGCGTAGCTCCGGTAACACCAATAGTCCTGGACGACGGAGGTCTAAGGGAGCCAAACCTCATTGGAGCTAATGCTTCTATATCACCACGGTACCTGGGGGGTGTCCTGTATCGCCTCTTCCCATGTCAAGAACCAAGAATAGAACCAAGACATAAGAGTGCCTTAACATAAATGGCCTCTAGAATCTCAAAGTCGGAGTCAACGTGGACCTTTCTGTAGTTAGGAGTTGCACCGTTCTTGATGGTGAGGAGAGAGAGCGGCTAGCGAATGCAGACCAGCCTTGCCAAGCCGGCAAAGAAGATCGTGCGAACGACGCCAATAGGCGGTGACAGCTTGGAGTCACCCATCATGAGCTTTCTAAAGCTCCTTAGAAGGTGACTGATGACAAATTCGCTAGGAGCACAATAGGGAAATGTCAGGGTACTCTAGGCCTCACGAAGGTCAGGGTCTATGCCACCTGTAGGATCATTGTGTTCGCACAGGTTGATTGTGTTGCACTGGCAACACCAGGTCTGGCCATTATAGCGGGCGGTGGACAATGCCAAGAAAATTGTGTCTGCTGTAAGGGGACCTCGAGAGTTGTCAAAAAAATTCACCGACCAAGTTTTGGAAGAGTTAAAACGAGATGGAAGAATGACCTTTTTGTGTTTTTTGTTTTTGGAGTTTCCCACAAGTTACCGGGTACCCATTTTGGGGAATTCACTCATGTTCCCAACACTTTTTCTCCGCTGATTGGTGGTGGCCGGCAACCTGTTGGAGCCGCGAAGGAGTCTGCGCAGCTTTCACCGCATGTGAGCTGTTTCTGATGCTGCAATCGTTGATGCAGTCACCGCTGAGCTATCGTTCATTTCGTGCAATGGTGCTGCAGTCGCTGCTACTATTTCTGTTGCTGTGCTACTGCTGGTGATGCTGCTTCTGCTGTTGCTCCTGCTGTGGATGCTAAAAATGCTGCTTTTGCTGCTACGCTTGCTACTGTCGTGCTACTGCTCCTGTTTTTGTGCACTACTCTAGTTGATATACGGATACTATAGCTACTACAGCTGCTCCTGCTATTGCGCACTGCTGTTGCGGCTACGGGCTGCTGCTGTTGCCTCGCTGATGTGTAGGAAGCAGCAAGCAAACATGGTTCAATGAATTCTTTCTTTCTATCTTTCCCAGTTCTCTGGTTTGCTAGTGTGGTTGAGCTGATGCCACTGCAGCTGACGTGGCTGCACCCAACAGGAAGGATTTGCCGGCTACAGATAAAGGAGGAGGTTGTACAATCAGCAAGAAGTTTTCAGGGAGGTTAAAAAATGGGGAAGCAGTGTGGTCTCTTCCATGCACCATGGCGGTGTTGTTGCCATGTGCATCAGCTTTGTCATCAACATTGTGCCCCTTTCCACCGGCCGCGTGACTGCCTACGCTACCACCGCCATGGGGTCCACACCGTGAAAATGAAAATGGGCAGTATCTCTCCAGTGTAAGGAGTGTGGCTATCTCTACCTAGAAAAATCCAACAGAGTTTTCCATGCAATGGTACGAATAGAGGTCCATCAATATTGACCGATACGAAGCTGTTGGTGTTTTTTCTGTTGCATTTGCAACACTATGGCTTTGATACCAAGCTATTAATGATACTACGCTAGTCTATGGAAGATTATCTTCTGCCTCCTTACACACTTGGACTGAAGTGGGTGGCCTACAGCACCCAGAATTCGCTCCTTAACAGCTCTTGTTGCTCAACTGTGAGATGGAAAACTTGCACTTGAAGGTTAATGCCAGAACTGCAGTTAAACTTCAATAGCAACAATGAGGTGCGGTTTGAGAGGATAGTGGATACTGGATAGTGGATACGTTAGTGTTTCCCACACTAACATAGGCCATCACCTCTATATGGCTTGTTACACACTCTACCAGCCAATGAGGAATGTGTAATGTTTTCTGGACTGTGAGGTTCTCTTCGAAAGGCCTGCCAGAGGACCGACGGCCCCAAACCCGGACATCATGCATTTTTTCCTGAAAACTGGACTGCATCAAAATATGCACACCACAAACACAGTCCACACATAGGACTTATGGCTGCCGGTGGAGTGTGCAACCTGTGATTTGCGATCCATGGGCCATTAATCGCTCCTACATGTGAATTTAGCTACTGCAGCAGAAACTAAATCACCAGCGGCTGTGACATCACCAATAGCAACTGTCGAAGCCACCATGGCTGTCCCAGCTGTCAAAGGTGATGGATATGAGGGTTCCAGAAAGTGACAACAATAGGTTGCTTGATACAAATAATCTGGCATGAAAGTTGCATAGACACAGGGTCCAACGCACTTTCTGGAACTTAATTCGGAGTCTGTTTGAGTGAGATATGGACTTCCACGGTTTGGAGATCATGGGTCAGGTCAAGTGATGACCTGAGCACTTTCAGCACACAATGCGGGAGATGATTGGCCAGGATGGCTGAGAGCGGCCTTCGAGGAGAAAAGACAGCTAGAGGGCCTCCAGGAGACGGCTGAAGGACCACTCCATGATTATTGGCCGTGCAGGTCGTGAGAGACATGATTCTCATGCATGACAACATGACTGTCGCTCATCTGGCTAGGCTATGAGAGTGTGCTCGAGGGTCAACTTTGACAGTGTATCTCAGTGCTACCTTGGCCAAATGAGGCATGTAAGGGCTTCTTAGAAAGCTGTGATCATGTCACTCAAGAGTCAACTCTGGTGTTTGCATTCTCTCCAAACCTACATTTTCTTCCATAGTTTCAATCTGTGCAATCTGCAACTCCTTCTCTCAAAAAGTTGGTCCTGCCTAGGCGGCTCTTGGTGAGCCTCATCACCGCCTTAAGGGCTGCCCCAGTTTCCATGAAGAGGTCAAGTTACCGCTACAGCAGCCGTATACATCACCACGGATGAAGCAGTCACAGAAGTTGCAGCAATCGCACTAACACCAGCACCCATTTTGCCTTCAGCCGCAGCTGCAAGTGCCATAGAGGCAGTGAAGGCTGCCGCAGCAGCCGTTGGACCTGCTGTTGCCTGTCCTATAGACACGGCAACGGCAGCTCCAGCAGCCGCAACTGCTGCTAGGGCACCGTTCTTCAGGTGCATTGTTGGCGGCCAAAGCTGCTTCCACAACTTGTGCTACGTGAACCACCACCGCAGCAGCCGTAATAACTTTATCTGTGGGATCAGGAACAGCAAAAAACGGCGGCTGCACTTTCAGTTGCAGCTGCACTGCGTTAGAGGTTGTTGGGTCTACCAAAGCCCCTTCCACTGCTAAACACTGAGCAGCCTTTGTCTTGACAGTAGCCCTTGTAGCAGTGGCTCCAAGGGATTGAGGAGCCAGAATGCCACGCATTGGCCGTGAGAAGTGGCCCTCCTCCTCAGCACAACTCACCTCACACTGCAGTCAGTTTCCTTACGAACACCACTTCTCCCCTCCTTTCCTCTCTCTTTTGGGCCTCTTGGGGGTTCGGCTCTTCTCCCTCCCTCCCTCTCACACTGACGTACAGTCTAGCCAACTGGAGTACTTGAGCCTTGGGCTCCCATCATGTAGTTTTCTGACAAAGCTGGAGGCTTAATGCGACCAGATTGTTTTTTGGACAGAACTGTTCATTACAAAACCCATCGGCCTTCTGCGGTCTGAAAATCATTATCTTGGTCCCCACTTCTGCCAGTGATCTGGATTGAGGCCAATGCCGGGTACTCACACCCCAGGGGTAATTCCCAGGATGGAGACGAAGGGTCTCATGATTCTGGAAGTCCAGCCACTCAGCGGTGGGACGTACAGGATGCAAAACTTCAATCTCTAGAGATTTTTCTTGACCAGGTCTTGGCCAATCAACAAACTCTGCTGGCACAATAGACTGGGCCTCAAATACTTGCCCAGTCAGTCGAACATGCATCTGGCAGTCTGTCAGCTGCATCTTCCAGTACCGGATCTTGGCAGCAGCAGCAGGAGCAGCAGGAGCAGCCTTTGCAGCAGTACCAGCAGCAGCAGCAGCAGCCACAGCAGCAGTAGCAACAGCTGTACCAGAAGTAGCAGCAGCAATAGCAACAACAACTGCTGCAGCAGCAATCTTCTGTTACTCCCTTGCAACATCAACATCAGCAGCTCTTGTGTGCTCTATGTCTTATGCAGTCGATCCCAGCGCACTCTTTCGTGTCAAAAGTGTCATTACTAAAGCGTTATGCACCACCTGTGTGCCAGCAGCCTGGCTCAGGCAATACGGCCCTATTTGGCTCGATTATGCTGACAAGACGTCAAGCAAAGGATTTTGAGCCACCACCTCCTCGATACCCGGCCACCCTTTGTTTTGAGGTGTGGGGGTTCTCGTTTCATACGTGGGCCATTGGCAAGGGGTTGTTGCCGTATTACATGACTGATTGTGATGCCACAGATGCAGCACAGTCTGCTGCTGCAGCTCAAGCAGTCCGCGCCCGAGTCCTTACGTTCCCAGAAAACTATACTCTGGATGTTAAAACATGTTTGGCAGATCTGACTGGGCAGTGTGCAGACCCCCTTGGAGCTTCGCAGCTCATTCTGACCACCCGTCAGTGCGTTGGTCAGACTGATCTGAATGAACACATTCAGGAGTTCACTTCCCATTTTCACAGTAATTCAGAGGTTGCTAATGCATACTCACACCGTGCATTGCATGCCTAAACTCGCTTGGGCAGGCACATGCCGCCCCTCTAGCTACGATCATGTTGGGAGTCCACAAAAAGTACTCAGATATTTTTCAGTACTTTGTGCCCACGGAGCTCATGTGCATTGGGGAGACAGGCACCCTCCTTCCCTGGGTGCAGGATTACTGTGTGCGAGTGGCAAGACGGTATCTTCCGGCCCAGGGTCGCTTTGCAGCCACTTCAGTCACTCCATCAGTCTCAGTATCACCCATCACCTCCGTCCACCCTTCCTTACCATTGAGCACGGCCTCCACATCTCCTCCGTCGAGTGCTAGCGCGGCGGTGACTGTGGGTAATGGAAGGAAAGGGGAAATGGAATAAGGGGGATAAGGGAACCCAGGGGTCCTTGAGAGCAACTCGTGGAGTTCTTTGCTGCTACAACTATGGTGATGACCACAAATGGCGGGCATACCATTGTGAGCACGAATTTGCCAAGATAGGGCGTGCAATACACGACGGCTGGCGGGCTCATGTGAGTCATGGCGGTGGCACGCTAGGCAAACGTGGCTGCAGCTTCCACACCTAGGAGAGAGCTTCTCAATGCCCGAATTGTAGAGCTGGAGCGGGCCCTTGCCTCCTCCTTCCGCAATGACATAGACTCGAATACTCAGGGAGGTGTGATTTGCATACACAGTACTGGGGTGCTCACCAATTGCACCACATGCGGATTGTGTGGGATGGTTTGTGACAATGGTGTGACACTGTCTGTGGGTGACTTTGCTCTCTGTGATGTTCCATTGTGGATTGAGTCCGTTGCTGAACGTGCATGTCCTGACCTAGCAGATCCACCACTTCCCTCGCGTGACTCCCTTGGTTTCTGCTTGGTGCCCCGAATGGAGCAAGTTCCAGACGGCAGCTGGGTCATTGGCTCAGGTGCCACCCATCATATGTGCTGTCTTCGTGGTGATTTTTTTCTGCTTGGTCTAGTTGAGTCAGTCCGTTACATACGCACAGGATCCGTTCAGCACGCCGCAGGTCATCCGGTGCTAGTTGGTTCAAGCTAAACAACAGACCAATCAATACCTCTACCACTTTGGGTCTGATCGCGGGAGATTATTCATGGGTTCCGTGACTCAATCTCTCTAGGAATAGGGTGCAACTGATTATCTCTCCCTTCCCACACGCCACAGAAGAATGGTGTGTCCAAACGCTGCATGACAATGGATGCTGTGTGGTCCATGTGCGTGAAATCTGGTCTATCTGATGCCTTCACCTTTTAGGCCATGGCCTGTATGACATGGTTCTGCAATCGCGTGCCTCATGGCCCGCTTCCCCGTCATGTGACTCCCTATGAGCGTTGGTTTGGTCATCATGCTGACCTTTGTTTGGCATGAGCCTAAGGTTTTCTTGCCTGTGTTTGGGTCCCTCATCCTCAGCAAGGGAGAAAACTCTCTCCACGCGGTTGGTTTTGTCTGTTTCTGTGAGTCACTCCGTAATTGAAGGCCTATCAATTTTGAGATCCCAATCAGCACCGCATCGTCGAGTCTTGTGATGCCTTCTTCCTTGAGTCCTACATGCGGCATGATCTGTGTTGGATTCTTTCCTCTCATCCTTCCTTGGATTTGTTCCCTTGCTCCCGACGTTTGGGGGAGGGTTCCCGTGTGGGTTATTCCATCGGGCCGGGCACATTTGCCTATCCTGTCACTATTGCCCCTGTGTTCCCTGCGTCCCCTTCGGTCGCAGCTGCACCTTCTGTGCCTCATGTGGCCCCCACTACCTCTCCCTCTCTTGACGCATCGCTCCTTGTGCCTTCTCCCTCATCAGTGGCTCCCTCTTTTGTTCATCCTATGTTACTCTCTGACATTTCACCTGTGTCGTCTGCTAAGCGTCCCTCCTCACCGTCTGCTGCCTCCCCCACCTCTGTTCCGCTGGATTTGGCTCTTGATCCGGCTGTTCTGTCTGCCGGCGTGCCCTCTGCTGCATCCTGTAGATCTCCTCCCACCTCTTCATCTGTGTGCCCAGCTTTAACCTCCTTTGCGCTACTTGCAAGCCCTCGTGGCTAAGGGGTTGTGCTATCACCTGCCTCAATTGTGTCCGAGTTGGTCGCATCTACCCATGCATGATTTTGTGAGGAGGGTTGCTGTCTTCGTCTGCAACTACCCACAGTGCAACGCCCTCCCATGAGTCCACTCCTGCCAAGGCTCACAGCACCTGTCCACCAGGTAGTGACTGAAGGTCCATGCACAAAACTTCTGGGCTTAGTTGTTTGGTCGGAACCTGACACTGCGGTCTCGCCAGAAACCCAGTTGGGATATGGACAGCTGCAACGTGATCATCTTCGTGCTCACGATGCAGAAAATCACTGGGCATCACGAGAGATCTCGACTGACGAACTGGCCTGCACCTAGCGTATGCCCGTAGAGAGTCTCGAACCCCACCTCTTTGAGCCAGGCCCGTTCGCGACCTGACTCCGAGCGGTGGGAGATTGCCATGAAGGATGAAATGGATGCTTTGATTCAGCATGGAGTGTTCGAGGTGGTTGATCTCCCTCCTGGGCGAAAAGCTTTCAAACCTAGATGGGTCTATCACGTACAAAAAAATCCTGAAGGCTACACTAAACGCTACAAGGCACATCTTGTTGCAAAAGGGTATTCACACAAGTCAAGGGTGTGGACTTCGATGAATATTTTGCACCAGTCGGACGGGTGGACACGACGAGAGCACTTATGGGGTTTGCAATGTAGCACAACTGGGAAGTACAACAAATGGATGTAAACAACGCTCTCCTCCATGGTCGGTTGGATGAAAAAATTTACATGGTTCAACCGTCCAGTTTTGAGGATGGCATGGGTCGTATGTGGCATCTTTGCAAGGTGATGTACGGCCAAAAGCAATCAGCGACATGTTGGAATCATGACATACGCACAACATTGAAGTGTGGGAGGTATAGGAGCAGCGATGCTGATCCGTCGCTCTTCTTCAATGCTACGTCAGAGCCCTTTGTGGCTATCCTAGTATATGTCGATGACCTTCTGATTGTGTCGCAGACATGGCGGCAGTGCACAAGGTCAAAGTTTTGTAACAGGCCACATGTAAGATGAAAAACCTTGGGGAGGTTCAGGTTTTCCTGGGTGGAGATTGCCCAAGATTAAGAGCGTGGACTCCTGCACGTTCACCAAGGTAGATACATACAAACCTTGGGGGAGCTCTTAGCTGATCTCTTGGCATCCACACCCTATACTTCCATCCCTAAGACACCTGATGGTCAGAAACTCCTCAAACCAGTCGACACAGTCGACTTGGGGGAGCCCGTCGAGTCGACTACCTACTTGCGTCTCATGTATCTGGTCACTACCACGCGGCCTGACAGTGCCTTTGCGTCAAACTTGTTGGCGCATTTTGCACAAAGACCCCGTGCCCGACACCTTGAGGCAGCCTTGCGGGTCCTGTGCTATGTCTTACGGACACCACGGCTTGGGTTGCTGCTCCGAACTCACATGTCCGTAGTTGTGTCAGGATTTATTCACAACGACTATGCTTGAAACAGAAATGGGAAAAGCCGGACAGGCTATGTGTTACTTTTGGGGAATGCAGTAGTGTCATGGAAGAGTGGAAAGCATGGGTGCATGGCACACAGCATTGCAGAGGCAGAGTATGTTGCACTTGGAGCCAGTGCCTGTCACAGTGTTTGGTTGCTTCGCTTTTTCCGTGAGCTCTGTCAGTTGGTGGAGTGCATTGTACTGCATTGTGACAACCGTAGTGCAACTGATGTAGCTCCAAATGATAGTGTGTTCCATGCTCCCACAAAGCACTTTGTTGTGGAATATCACTTCGTGCGTTGTGTGTGGGAACAACGGCAGGTCAACATGGTCTCGATCGACACAAAGCGGCAGCTCCCCGACTTCTTCATGAAGGCGTTGGGGCGTGCACACTTTGAGTAAGCCACTTGGCTTTTCTCCCATGTCTTACTGACGCTACATGGGGTGACTCCTTGTTTCTGCATTTTGTCTCACGTACGTGTCCCACACTCACCCTTTGTCTGTTCCACATTCACTTGCATTTGGTGCCCAACTCCTTTATGTGTGCATGAACACGTGTGCCACGGGATCATGGAAGAGTGTTATTGTCTGTTTACACACATCTACTAATGGTGACCCCCTAGGTGCTGTTCATGCACACACAGATCCATGAGGGATAAGAGGACTTGTGGACGGTTGGAGAATGAAGAGTATGAATGTGGTGGCAACATGGCAGAGAGAACCAGAGGGACAACTGATTGATGACACGCTCTTGTTGAAATGAGCAAGTTGATAGCAAGACGTCGTTGTAACAAATGTAACAATTGACGTTGAGTCGTTGGTTTGCTACTGAGACATGACTTGTGTTACCAATTGCAACCACGATAGTGCAAACAATTGTGCAGGGTGGATTAGGAAATAAACAAGGCCTGGGTCAAACCTGTTGGTGGGACCAGGCTATTGCGGTCGATTGGAACTCGCTAGCCCGTTGCCGGCCGATGGGAGTGAGAAACTTCCTGGAGCCTTCCTAACCGCTTGCCA
>SZWC01018519.1:0-10544 GCA_023375785.1 Penium margaritaceum
GCTCCTTCTCCTTCTCAGCTCCCTCCACCTCCTTGTCGTTACCGCTTTCACTGCCATCTTCCACACTGTCCTCTTCTGCTACCGGAACTTCTCCCACTTCAGGTACAAGTGTGGGAGCACGTGGAACGGCAGTCATAGGGCTCCAAGTCCAGCCTTTCACGTCCTCTTGAAAGACGACGTCGTGGCTGCGGATGATCTTGCGGGCAGGGAGGTTGTAGAGGCGGTATCCCATGGTGTCCTAGCCGAGGAAGGCGGCCTTCACCGACTTTGCGTCCAGCTTGTTGCGGTTGCCAGCAGGCACGTGCACAAATGCGCCACACCCAAAGACTTTCAGGTGCGTCACTGTTGGCTTGCATCCTGTCCATGCCTCCTCTGGTGTCATAAGTGGCACGGCGTGCATGGGACTCCGGTTTTTCAGGTACACGGCAGTGTTGACCGCTTCTGCCCAAAAGGTTGGCAGGAGCTTCGCGTCTTTGAGCATGCTCCGAACACGCTCCATGAGCGTGCGGTTTGCGCGTTCAGCCACGCCGTTCAGCTACGGTGTTCCAGGTGGGGTGACCTCGTGCCTGATCCCGCGACGCTTGAGAAAGGTGTGGAAGTCGTTGGAGAGGTACTCTCCTCCACCGTCGGTGCGCAGTACCTTCAACCGCCTGCCACTCTCATTCTATGCGGCAGCAATCCACACCTTGAAAGCATCAAAGCACTCATCCTTGCCAGCCAAGAAGGACACCCACGTCTTCCTCGACTTGTNCGCACAAATCAGAGTGAACGAGTGAGAGAAGCTCAGCCACCCCCTTCCCTTCCCCCGTGAAAGGAGCGTGGGCTTGCTTCCCTTCAATGCAGCTCTCACAAGCCGATGCACCAGGCTGCTTCACCCCCTTGAGCTCCAGGGCGCAAACCATCTGCTGCATGGAGATGATGGTGCCAAAGCCGAGGTGACCGAGCCGGCGGTGCCATAGGCCAATGTCGTGTTTTCCCTCTCTCGCCGCCAACGCTGAGCCGGCTTCCTTCTCCGACGCCACGTAGAGGCGGTAAAGAACGTCCTCCTTGTTTTCTTTTGCAAGCACACGGCCTGCACGAGCAGAGATGGTGCAGCCACCATTCTCAAAGCAAACCTGCATGCCTACGGAGATGAGAGATGAGATAGAGAGGAGGCTAGCTGCCAGCCCCGGAACATGGAGCACCCCCTTCACACAAAGTTCCACGTGCTTACCCTCAACGGAAGCACAATACACAATCTCACCCTCCCCAACCACCATTTGCACATGGTTGTCCCCCATGTACACCCGATGAGGCTCAATGACGGTGTAGACAATTAACCACTCCCGGCGACACGTCATGTGCCGCGTGGCTCCCGAGTCGATGATCCAGAACAGGGCGGTGTTGTCGGAGACGTGCAGGACCCGGATGGTTGTCACGAATCCACTCTCCCAATCTGCGGCGTTTGCGGAAGCATTGGACTGTTTTCTCGCTCCCACTCTGGCCGCAAGGCCCGCCTTCTTCTTCCGGTATTCACGCACCCAATGGCCCGGCTTCTTGCAGTAGTGGCAGTTCCCCTTCTTCTTCCCTCCTCCGCCGTTGCCCCTGGTTGGTGCAGCGTCACCCCCATGACCAGAGTTGGTGATGAGAGCGACATCCAGTCCGCTTCCGCCCTCTTCTCCCTTGCGCCGCTCCTCCTCAAAGAGCAGGCGCTCCTCAACATCATTGAGGGAGAGCTTGTCGCCATGCTGGTCCGTGGCAACAATGAGAGGAGTGTAGCTGCTAGGAAGACCAGAAAGGATGGTTAGCATGAGCACACGCTCCTTGACAGGGCCTTCAATCGTAGCAAGCTGGTCAGAGAGAGACTTCACCATGTTGATGTAGTCAATCATGGATCCGGACTCATCCATCTTTACAGTGTGAAAGCGACAACGCAGCTGCATATTCATGAGGATTGACTTGGAAGAATAAGTGGACTCAAGCCTATTCCAAACCTCCTTTGGCGTGAGGATGCCACGGACAAGGAGTTGCTGCCGTTCGGCGAGGTGGAGGTAGATGGTGGCGAGGGCGCGGTCACGCTTCTCGCGGTAGGTACGGGCCTCGACAGGGGAGAGGGACCTTTCTGCTGGTTCCTTCTTCTTCTCATCCACTTGGCTCCAGAGACCCTTCTCCATCAGCACCATCTTCATGTTGTTGCTCCAGTTGAAGAAGTTCTTGCCTTCGAACTTGGCGATGTTGACGCCGGCCACCACAAAAGCGGATGTCGCCATGGTAGTGCAACGTTCAACCCACAAACGGCTCTCTCACACAACAGGGTGCAAGGAATGCCTCAAAGATGAGACAAAGCCTTGTTCTAGCTCTGATACCACTGATGGAAACTTGGGGCAGCACTCAGGGAGGTGATCAGGCTCACTAAGAGCCGCCTAGGCAGGACCAACTGTTTGTGAGAGGGGGTTGCAGGTTGCACAGAAAGAAATTACGGAAGCAAATGTAGGTTTGCAGAGGACGCGAATGTCTGAATCAACTCTTGAGTGAGAAAGTAAATGGTCAAAGCTTTCTAACAAGCCCTTATATGCCTCATTTGGCCTAGGGAGCACTGAGTGGCAGTCTACCCTCTAGCACACTCTCATGGCCTAGCGGGATGAGCGGCAGTCACCTTGTCACACAAGAGAATTATGTCTCACACCACTTGGACGACCAACAATCACTGTCTGCACCTTGCTTGAAGTCTCTTGGAGGTTCTCCAGCTGCATTGTCTCCTTGAAGGCCACTCTCAGCCGTCTTGGCCAATAATCCTGCCGCCTTTTGAGCTCAAAGTGCTTAGGTCGTCACTTGAATCCGACCCGTGATCTCCAAACTTTGGAAATCAATATCTCACTCAAACGGACTCCGAATCGAGTTCCGTAAAGTGTGTTGGAACTTGTAAAACAACCTCTAAGAAACTGTTATGCCAGATGATTTTGATCGAGCAACCTATTTTTGTCACTTTCTAGCACTCTCATATCCATCACGTTTCCCACTACACAGCTTGTCGCCCCAGTTGTTCTTGTTGCGCCTTCCGCCGGGCTTCCTCTGTGAGATATTGTGCCTGGACTGCTTGGCGTTGTGCATGGTCTGCAAGATGGCTTCCTTCCTCTTGACCCATGCACAAGCCATGCAAGATAGATAGATTGTCAAGCGTAGGAGAACCCTCCCTTGGATGTTGAGGCTCCATGTCACTCATAGAGACTCTCAGTCCTCCTACCAGATTGTGCACAATCAGTGATCTGTGCACCCCTCAACTCTTTGATGCTCACATGTGAATGTCGAAGACTCTTCCACCAACACTTGGTTGTAGCTGCTGCGCTTGCTAGTGGCACGGGCCTGATTGCTCTGATACTATGTTGAAATTTTGCACGACCACAGCAAAGGCTTGGTTGGTCTTGCTGTCGTGCCAGGACCTTTGGTGTGCCAAGCAATACTTGTAAAACTTCTGAGAAGTGAATGCGGAAGCTCTGACTGTATTACAAGAATAAAAACCACAGCAATACTATGTAAAAGCTCAGCAACAGCCTATCCACAGCTGAGCAACAGAACCCTGAAAGAACCTGGCCTCAACAGGCCATCAGGATGTCAGGCAACCTCCTCTCCACACTAGCACAATTCCGCCAGAGTCAGTGGGTTGTCAGAGGGAACCTCTAGGAAATTCCAGCAGCACTGGGGTCTGAGTCTGGTACAGAGACCAAGTGGCTCCCAGACGTGCGAGTTGAAGGGACTGGAATTGGCTTTTGGAGCCAAAACTGGTGCTCTCTTTAGTATTGATGCTCTGGCTGGTAGCGGTCTTGGCGGTCCAGGCTGCTTCACTGAGATGGCGGTCCCGGCGGTCCCAACTGTTGATGCAGTAATGTGTCGTCCAACATTGGAAGTGATGATGATGATGTAGTAAATACTTCACGAGGTCACATGTGAGCTAGGCGACTGTGTTGTTGTTTGTACAATGGCTCACGCAAACCCCATAGGCTTCGTACTCTCCACGATTACCTCGTACGAGGCAGTTGCCAAGTTGTCAAACCTTGAAAATTACTCCTGTGAGTTGGCCGAGGTAGTCCTACCTTTCTTGGACACGCCAAACCATTTGTACACGTCCAGGGCTTGGACATGCCCTTGAGAACTAAAAAACCAGGAGTATTCTGGCCCTGTATAGTGAACATTCCCCATAGGAAAATTCCTGGTGAATCACGGTAAAATCCGTAACTTCACGTGGACTCCTCCAAAAGTGAAACCAGCTGTGACGTGCTGAAGCGGAAATCCAGCGCAGTTATTGCCTCACTCCAACAACCCCCCACCTCAGCGGCCACCTGAAGAAATCTTTAAGAACCCACCAAGAACCCATGACCATGGGCAAGATCCTGACTGGATTCTGCATGCTTGCAACCACAACATTCTTGGCCATCACCCACCCTGCACAAGCAGCCATTTTGAATAGGTGATAGGAGGGACTTCAGCCCAAAGGCGATGCTAGTCAAGTGAGCCAGAGGTTGTACCATAATTCATCAACAAGACCGGTGAGTTGGGTTGCGTCTAGTGTGTTTGTAAAAATTGTAAGCAAAGTCAAAAAGTTCAAGCCTCCGTCTCTAATTGAAAATGCAGATTTCATGAAATTCTAAGTGTGTACTGGAACTTGGAAGTCCCAGTGGGACGCATCGGCCACGCCTGGTGGAAGAGCATCGCTTCTAGATCGAAAAAAGCAAAACAAACTTTCTCTTGTGTCAGGAGGTTACAGCCTGAAACAGAATGGAGCCCTGGAACCTTGTGGTTCTTGAGTAATGTCAACACACCCAGAAATCTCTAAAATCATTTATTCTAGGTCGTGCATCTACTGTTGCGCTAACCCTTGACCTTGAAGTATCTTTCAAGCCACATTGGTTAACCTTGGCTCCTACATTCCGGTTTGGTGAAGAAATACAGACATCATGCCTGCTGTATAAGTCATACCATGCCGGTTGAATTGTTGCCGAGTGCGGGAGGTGGAGGCAGGTAGTGAGTATAGAGCCTGAGTATGCTTTTTCAATGTCTGTATCTTGAGAACTGAGGACTCAAAACTGTTTATATACTTTATAGATAACACTGGGTGTCTGAGATAACATCAACGAGAAGATATAAGGATCTTGCAGCCATTAGATGTGAATATGCTTTTTTGCACGAGTATACGAAGTGAACCGTGAAAAAAGATTTGTTTTTTTGGATGCATATCTTGCACCACCTCAAGGTGTAGCACCTCCAAGACTTGTACACCCTGGTGCAACACCTCCTTGACCTGCACCACCAAATACAACACCTCTTACACCTTAACCACCTAGTGCAGAGACTCCTGGACCTGCACCTCATGGTACAGCACCTCCTACACCTGCAACAACTGCTGGTCTAGCCACCAGCACCGGTCCAACCCCAGCTGAAGCGAAAGTTCTTGTTACTACACCTCCTTCTCTAGCAGGTTTTTTTGAATTGACCACGGTACTGGCCCTCGAACCACTAAAGACATAGCTTCAGGTGCTACACCTCTTGTCGGCCCTACTATGCACGTTGGGTTTGGATCTGCTCTTGTTGTAGACCATGCTTTCCCCACTGCCAATTTGATTACACAGCCCACTGCTGAAGCTCCTATTGAAGCCTTTGATTACGCCCCGGTTGAACCTAAGCTGGGTACTAAACCTCTTGCTGAAGTCACTGCTCACATCCTTGATGAAGCCCCTGATGTGTCTGTTATTGCTCGTGGCGTTCCTTCCAGAGTAGCCTCCCATGTCACTGGCCCTTCCATCTTACCGTCTTCTATCACTACTCTTTCTGCTCAAGTTGGAACTGGTGGTGGAGTTGTTTAAGGGTTGGTATGTTGGAGGGTTTTCAAAAGAAGAGCACTTTTGAAAACAAGAATTTGTTTTTTATGTCCTCATCCTTTTTGGCCCATGTATCAATGATTTCATTGTGTTTCCATACATTTTGGTTTTTGGGCCACTCAGAATGGCATTCTGAACATTGGTTTAGAAGCTCCTGAAGAATCCCACCCCAGAATTTCTGAGGTACACTTTTTTATCTACGACATAATGCTCTAAGGATTAGCTTGAAAAGAGAAAGAAGCAAGATCTAAAGTGTATATCTGACTTATACGTTCTGAATCAACCTGTGGGTCAATTCAAATATGCACCATTGCTTTAAAACGTGTTATTTGGCTACACATTGGGGGATTTCGACTGTGGATAGGGATAGGAGGGTGTTAGAGACAAGAGTGACCCATTGATGACAAGTGATTTTTATACATCTCCTACGGAGGGGGCCGGAACGATTGCCGCTGTCATCTGTTGGGTGAACATTCTGTAATGGACTTAGAAGGAGGATGGAGCCACGAGCTAGACCCTGGTATTTTCATCCTAACAATGGCTCAAGATTTATAAGTTTGCACGGAGAAATTTCAAAGAGAATTTGACAACTGGTACAATCATGGAAAGGCAATAATCCAGAACATGAAGAGTCTCTTGGGACGTGAATAGAATCTCGCAACGAGAAGTCAGTCCTCGCAAATTCTTGTTTTCATTGTCCACATTGTGTATACACATGTGAAAGTCTAACATGTATGTTTAGATGGCGTCCCTTTGGAAGCGTGTGTAAAGTGGTCAAAATGTAGAAGAAATTGACAAAAACTTGTGGAAAATGTTTTAAAAGTGTCGGCCAAATATTCTTGTTTGAATTTTGAGGTTGTAAAACCGGCACTGCAAGTGTTCACTGAGGCCGTGCACATAGCTGTTGTGGCTTTAGAAAGGGGGTTTGCAACTAGAAACATGGAGGATGGCACAGATGGTAAAAGAGAAAGATTAAGATACGGTCAGGGAACAACATTTACTCTACAAATTTTGCTTTTGTTCTTTGAAACAATTCACTGATTTTTTGTTTGTTTGTTGCGCAGGGTGGAAGAAAAAGAAGAGTGCGGGACACGGACCTACGAAGGAGGGCCCAAGTGAAGACTCGTAATTCTCTCATGAAGTTTGACCCTGAACAAGAGAAGGGTCCTGGAGGAGATGTAAGAGGAGTCTTGGAGGAGAACTAGGATTGTATTATTAGATAGAGGGACGACAATATGGTACTATGTGTGAATTTCTTTCTTAAGTGATCCACAAAGCACGTCCACACCTAACAACAACATCAGCAACATGATTAGCATGGCGGCTACGGCTACGCCTTATGCACCGTCTGCCGTAGTCAAGAGCTACCTCCTACCTAAGATAGGCTTAGAACTAGGACTGTTTTTCTCTTTTCAATCATTCATATCAATCAGTCAGTCAATCTCTCTCCCATTTGTTCACTTTGATCTCATTTTGCTTTTGCTCCTGTTGCAACTTCACCCAATGTCCTGACAGCACTCTCTCATCATTGATGATCCAACAGATGCGGCAGCAAATGCAGTGGCACATAGCAAGTACCAGCCTTGAATTCTAGACAAGGCACATCACAATCCCTTTAGTGAGAGTGAGTCTCACTCGCAGGACCTACTGATATTCATGCACAGTCCCATGTGCCGACCACTAAAAAAACCATCAAAGATCAGCTTAAGATACTTCCTCACCTTCATCGACAACTGAAGAGAAATCTATACATGTACCTCATGAAGCGGAAAGGCGAGGTGTTGGAATGCCTGACAGAGTATGTTCCGTTGGTGGAGAGGAAGGCCGTCCAAAAAGTTAGGACGCTATACAGCAACGACGCCGAACATTAACATTGGAAATATGCTTCAAACGTGGCCTGACCATGGTGTGAGGACCACGTCTTGTTTGAGAAGCAATCTGACAAAGTGTGCACTTTCTGGTCATCGTACGTTGTTTAAGCAGGGTTCTGACGGCATTCAGCATGCCCAAACTTTGAAGATTTGTGGATGAATTCTTGTTAATTATATGGAAATAAGCCAGATCAGGAGGGTTACAGTGCTGCTCAAAACTTTCCAAAGAATTCATGATCGAGTTAAGCATACCTCACGCTACGTGCTCCATTGTACATCATTGTGCTCTACTGTTTGACAATATGATAGCATGAGGGCCTCTTGAAGGAGCGCCCTCAAGCACCAATGTTTGTACCAAGTTGCCTTCCCCAAGATTCAGGATCTCTGGTAACCTTTTATGACACCTTTGGAACCTTTTGGAATCATCTAGGTTTGATACGTATCCAACTTGGTGCTTAGGTTTGACGGGGTTCAGAACCTATCCTCGGACATCTAGTCAGAATTTTGACAAAGTACCTGAGTAATAACCTTTAGTGCTCAGTCGCGGGTCTGACACCCGGATATCCACCAAGTCACCCAGTGAGAGCTTGTACTAATACAGAGTAATCTAACTTCAGAATTTTCCACTTCCATTGTGGCAAAACCCGGAGCCGTGATTCGGTAGTGTGCTCTTGTAGCAAAATGTTGTACTGAAAATGACAGATTTCCTTTCCAACTTCGAATATCCATACGTTCCTCGATTCTCAACAGAATGGAGCGATTCAAATTGCTATGGGTCCAGCTCATTGTCTTGCTTCACATGCAATAGATAGAAGTGGATAACTGTATAGTACTGTTGTGTTCCTGAATACCTCCTCTGTCCTAGGAATACGGAGGGGACAACTTTTCAACATTCTCCCCCCTACACTTTCCATGCCCTCTGCCTCCTACTTACTCTTGCTCATCTTCCACTGTGCCTGCCAGCCCATCAGAGCTGGTCGTGTCAAGGCTAGCCACACTGATGATGTGCTGGTCTGTGGACTGCGCCTTTGTCAGCAGTATGCAAGCATGTGATTGGTGTTGTATTTCTACAGCACCACCAGTCTCATCTCCACCATTTTGTACGCGTAGTGATAGTGTACGCTGATGTGCTTTATCTTCCTATGCTGCGTTGAATTTTGGTCAGCAAGATGGAGCTAGTGTTTTTCTCCTACACCAATTTCAGCTCCTGTTGCTACGTGCCCAACTCCCCCAGCAACCCGAGCCACACTACCTCCTTGCCAATACAATGTACTCAAATTCCACTATGAAGGTGGAAATGCATTCATGCTTCCTGCTTTACCACAAGACCAGTGCACCAGCAAGGAAGAGTATGTAGCCAGAGATGGACTTTCACCTATCCACGTCGCCAACGTAGTCTGCGTCTTTGTAGCAGACCACACGCAAGGGGTCAGTTCTCCCCTTGCCGTCAAACCTCAAGCACGTGTGCCATGTTGCTTGCAAGTAGCGGACAATGCGTTTGACCACCTTTTAGTGTACTGGCCCTGGATCATCCACGTATCTGCTCACTTAGCCCACCGCGTAGGTGAGGTCGGGACGCGTCAACACTATGGCTATATGAGGCTGTCCACCGCTGGCTGGTATGGCACCCCTGCCATTTCCTCCTAATCTTCTTTTTTTTGTGGTGCCAATGACACACTCAGGTCACAGGATGCAGAGACCTGATACTCACCCCGAAGTAATACTCTAGGTCCCCCAGGTCAGAAATTTGGAACCTACTGCTAAGCAACTCTTTCTACTGCTCTAGAGCATGGAAGTCAGAGGAATACAGAATCAGGCTTTCCACATAGAGTGTGACGGTATGATTGACCTTCTTGTTGCGTCCCACGTACATGTTGTAGTCAGATTCACTGTGCTTGAAGTCGAGCTGCACCATGTATTCGTCATTCCGCTAGTACCAGCATTGAGGTGACTGTTTTAACCTGTACCACAACTGGCACAGCCTGCACACATTGCCCTCCGGCAAATCCACCTACTCTGGCACCTATATGAAGGTTTTTCTTTAGGATGCCATTGAGGAATGCCATTTTTATGTCCGTTTGGTGCAGCCCCATGTCCTTGGCAGCCGCCACCACGAGGATCACCCGGATGCTCGTAAACTTGGCGACGAGGGAAAACATCTTATCCTAGTGCTAGATTTTGTGCTGTACAAACTCCTTTGCCACCAGCCGTATCTTTTCCCTCTCCACCTTACCATCCTTGGTATTAGTTGTTTTGAAGATCCACTTGGAGGCCATGAGCTTGATGCCTATTGGCAGTTCCACTAGCTCTTTTGGTCGTTCTGCACAATAGAAGCCAACTTGGACTTCATAGTTGTATCTTACGGTTGCTCCCCTTCGGGTTGTGCAAGAGCCTCTTACACAATTTTTAGCTCCGATGCAGCTGCCATCATGCACCAAGCTATGTCAATCCCGCTGCCCGTTGCTACGTCATACTGTTTTGCCGCATTCTACTACCTTTGTTTATATCAAAGCAATTCCGGTAGCATCGGCTGCAAGTCTTTTTGCCGCTATGCAACAAAGTATTCTTCTTCGTCAGACCCTTCTGCTTTAGCTCCTGCGTGTTACAACCCGTTGGAAGCTGCTTCTTTACCATCACCCTGCTGCAACCCAGCACCATCACACTCCATGTTCGTGTCGTCAACATCAGCATCTGTTCGATCCTCCTCCTGAGTGAGGAGATAGAACCACTCTCCTTGTTTGGGAGGAGTTAGAGTTAATGAGACCACTTTCATACACTAGAGGACCTGTGTACAATAGATGTGGTTATGTGTGTGGAAGCT